>JASDQU010685242.1:27257-40219 GCA_032191745.1 Picea mariana | reverse complement strand
TAACTTTATATAGGAGGTAATAATGTTATCATAATACTCTTTCAGAGGGAGTTGGTAGTTTAATTCGGTAGATTATATTATTTGGTCTATGTTCAATGATTTTTCTAATTTATTTTCATTCAATTGATTGATTTGATGTTGACGAAGGATCCAATAAATATAATCCCCGCTCTCTTTGATTTGGTCCACAAGGTTTGTTTCCCTTTCTATGTTTAAAATGTTTAATCAACTTTTTGTTCGCTACCTCGAGAGGTTTTTTTATAAATAATTGTTTGCAAATAAAAAATTAACTCCTTAGATATGACTAAATCCATATCCATATTATATCCCTTCAAAATTATTTCTTAAGCCTTCTTATATATTTCATTGGGTCTTACATCTTTTAAAACCTCTCAAATAATGATATTTCTTTCATACACATTATTCTACTTGTAAACCAATTATTAATGAGATTCGTTGGGTTGATAAAAGTGGAGTACTACTATTGCTACTTCAAGATTTGAATTTCTTTTGTATCATTTTTTTAATTCAGAATAAAGTTTATTGTAAGTTAAACTAACACTATTTTCAACATCTTTTATGTTCACACTTCTTCACCATTGAGTTCAACCTTATCGCTTATTATAACAAAGTAGAAAAAAAGATTCCACCTAAATAAATGGCATGACAAATTGGCATAGTTGAACCCTCCATTTGAACTCAACTATTACTCTAGATTGATGTAGTCTCATTTCACCTATAAATATATTTAATTGAAACATTGATCTATATCTCAAAATACTTGATACACTATAAAAAAAAAATAAAAATGAAAAGTGTGTTTTCCCTAACACGTATCTTTCCATACAAATGCACAACCTCACCCCAGAGATGATGGGTTGTGGAGATATTTACACACCCTCACCTCAGGATGATGGAGGATGAGAGTGTGCATCTATTCATAAATGCACATCTTCACCCTACAAATGCACATTCTCATGGAAGATGAAATTTTGCATTATATATAATTCTTATTCCATGTCATTAATTCATATATCTACATATGATTCACTCTTAATTTTAGCATTAAACTCTATTTTAACAATACCCTTTATTAATTTATCGATAAAAATCACAATAAATATTTCCATTATAACCTCGAATAACAACAAAATATAACTTAACTTGATTTCTTTTTTAATATAACATTTATATATAATCAATAAAGACTTAATCAATGTCCAGTATACATGATATGAAATGGCACTCCATCAAATTGTTACAATATATAAAAAAGACCATATAACACATAATATGAACAATTTAAAATTTTGAAAATAATTACAACCACAATTTTAAATTTTGAAAAAATTACAACCATAAATTTTGAAATTAATTACAACCATCAGTGCACGATGACCACAAGATGTAAAGTGACAAACCCTCGGGACAAATAAATCTCACCATTGAGAACATCTCTCGTTAATGATTGATCCATTAACGATGACCACAAGATGTAAAGTGACAAACCCTCGCGACAAATAAATCTCACCATTGAGAACATCTCTCGTTAATGATTGATCCATTAGTATATGAACTCTATTGACCATCACATTTGGCCTTTACAAAAAGTTAAAGTGAACATTGTGATAGGTGTTGGTGTGAATAATTCACTTGTTAATTAATATTGACTTAGTGAACATTGTGATAGGTGTTGGTGTGAATAATTCACTTGTTAATTAATATTGACTTAGTGAACATTAATGTAGATATTTGTGATATTGTATTTTAGTTATCCACATTAATGAGATTGTTAAAAGTCTTTAAATTCGAGGTGTTTAGTGTGAACTATATGAGGTGGTTGTTAGTATTGAAGAGTTAGTAATGCATAATCATTAGAGTATGGGGTCTTGTAACATTATAATTAGTGCATATTAATGTAATGCGATCTTTATAATGGAATTTTTTCTTTCAAGGTTTCTTCACCATACATGTGGTATTTTCTTTTTATGTGATGTTTGCATTATTTGTGTATGCTTGATTTATTTTGTTAAGCATGTATACTTATGTGCCAAAGTTTATACCATTTATGTGGTATAAAGTATTTTGGTTTTATAAGGAATACAACTTTTGCTTGTTACTCTTTTGTTGATGTTTTAATTTATGAGAAGTATGGAATATGGTATTTTTGAATTAAATCTTTGATTTAAGTTATTTTTAGTGTTTTGTTTGAGATATTTTTTAGCAATTTATTTGCTCAATTTTGTGCATGGTTTTGATTCTTGAAGTGTCCACATGACATCTATAAGTTTGTTGTTTATTTTACACATACTTTTTTTTGTGTTAGGCGAGTAACCCCTCTCTACATATTAGTGTGGGTTGAAGCCTCCTCCATGGTGTGCGATGTGGCTCTTTTTTCTTAGCTTCCTAGTGAACTTTCTATAGTGAGATTGAGTTTGCCCTATGCATGGATCTATGGAAAATTTCTCAATCTTCCTACTCTTCAAAGTGACATTCTCTCTTTGTGACAATTTTGTGCTAGCTCACCCTAGGGTCTACACTTTTACCACTATTGTTAAACTAGTTTTTTGGTGTGGACTCCCCCCTTCATCATTCCCCAATATAGTAGAAGGTGGCCCTTCTATGGTGTAATTCAACGACTTGTGCTCTCCCATGGTTCCTTTTTCTAATACATATGGCCATAGGGGTTTTGTTAACTTCAATAAATATTCTTGGCTTTTGTATTTTTTCTTAGTTGAGTAGAATGGTATGGTTACCTTCATCGGTGACATATCTCAAATATGCTTTTCTTGGATTCGAATTTGTTGATTTGTATATCGAGATATCAACAATTGAAGAATGGAGGAAGTGATATGAAGTGTTGCAAAGCTAAAGCATTTGGAAATTTTCATTTCCTAATGTTGTATGGAATTAGGTTACATTTCATATATGTTGAAATTTGCTCATTGTAACTAGACTTTAATCTTATGTTTTTCCATGTAACCTTAGTCCAAAGCAAGAGAGGGCTAGTTTATTGATTGGATATTTTGTTTATGGTTAATTTCATTTCAAGATGTCTTTGTGTTACATCAGAGATGTTGAAAAGCCAATTTAACAAGATTTCCAGTGACTAATTGGATGAGCATTTTTAGAAACCTTTTGAGATCTTTTTTTCTTAAAAGAGAGATTTTTATTGGATTTTTTCCCCAGTTAAATGTATTTCATTAGGTTTTCACACTCTTTTTTCCATATTGTTAGTATGCAAACTCCTTTTTTTATTTTGTTAGTTGTATTACAGAGAAATTTAATGACATTTCCAACAAATAGTTTTTTTACAAAAAATGGAGAAAATTGTATTTATAAAAAAGGGCACAACCAAGGTTGTTGAGTACAATGGTAGGTGTTGGTAAGGAAGAAAGTTCAGTAGAATATATCTATCATTTACATAAGTAGCATTACTAATCCTATTGAACTTTCATTATATACTAGTTCCAAAACTTAGAGATTCAAAAGTGGTGTTCCTGCACCTTACACAGGCTTACAAAATTCAAAATGTTGCACTAATGTTCCTTTATGATGGGTTCTCATCTATAGGAGGCTCCAAAGCCACGTTCAAGTCTAGCAGAAGCATTTTCTCACTGCTACCAACCGCTTCATTTTGGATCTAGACTGAAGTCTCTGGAGGAGCTTCCCTCACATCCAACCTTGATTTATCAACTCCCCCTGTCTACGGAGGAAATCCACTTCATCTTGGAGTTTCCAAATGAGCGTTCTATATTTTTCCAGCATTTTTAGAGTAAAGGAAAGGGTCAAGCTATGTGAGTCAACTCTGAGAGAGATTTGGTGAGTGGTGGTGAAGTTATTTTCCACCAACTCCTCCTGAACATGCGCCAGATCTTGTTGTTGGGCATTCTTGTGAGTCATGGCGAGTGACAGAGTGTTGGAACCAAAGTCTGAAGGGGCTTGAGGCACCACTGAATTACTGAAAGATCTCCTTTGTGTCCAGGGGACGATGGAATGGCGACTAAAAACGATGCAGATATTTAAAGAGTGGAAAGTGAAAGAAAGCAATGGATAAGTAAAGGGAAGCACAACCTAGATTCATGTGTACCTGACTAGAGAAATGAAGCAATTGTAATCCCGAGTGTCAAGGGAGGACCGAAGACTAGACACTCCACCTCCAAGCCAAAACTCCTTCGTCACGAAATTACATAGCTTACCAGTTGACTCACACCATTCTGAGCTTTCCTTCTGCCCGGATGGAAGCTGTAGTGGCGAAATTGTTTCTCCCCCTAAATCCCTGAGTCCTGAAACTTCAATTTCCCTGAGAGATATAAGGACCTGGAGTCATGAATTTCGCCCAGAGGAATGAGGTAGCATTGGAAAACTTCCTCTTTTAATAGAACCTCAAATAATAGGGGTGCATGAATTCAGATGGTTGCAATTCCTCCTACGGACCAGGGGTCCCTCAAAGGCTATGGTGGCGTGTACTTTCTGAGACTTCACACTTACAATCATGATTACAACCTTTTTGTCCATCCTCAAAGTCATTGACGTTTGAGTTGGCATGTTGTTGTGAAGTACGAGTTGTCGAGGAGTACAACGAGGGAATTTCATGGAGTGACCGCTCTTTGCCATGGACGTGATTGAAATCGAGCTTGTCCTGCAAAATCCCATGAGCCAGAAGATAGTGGGGGTACTTCCCTTCTCTTAAAGCCATTATTGTAATGCATGTACACTCCAGGTGTCTTCTGGCAGTTATCCTGGAGCCAAGTGGCTCAATTCTGACGTGGGGCCATTTCATTAGGGAGGGGATACAAATAGGACCCACCCCTAAACTTTCAAAAATCCAGGGGCCATTTTGATTGCTCGATTATCCATTTTGTCAACGTCCCTGTTGTTTCCACGTAAAATGTGGAAGATTTTTGCTTGAATGGAGGACATGATATTTTTTGATCGATTTATAATTATCTGAAGCTTAATGTTCTTTGGAGTGGTTCCCATGAAAAAGTAGTGGATGATATTTTTTGAGTCACCAACGATTGTGATATGATTCAACTGTTGCACATGAGCTAACAATATCCCTTGATCAATCACATATGCTTCATCCATATTGTTGGAGTTTATGCCCAGGTTCCAAGAGAAGTTGAGCACACAATTTCCTCTAGGGATGTACAACACCCCTCCTGCACCTGCCTCCCTTGGGTTTCCTTTTGATTCCCCATCAAAGCATAGGATATGTCTCGCTTGAAAATATAACCATAGGTTGTATTCTTGCTGTGAAAATTGAAGCTGCCAACATGATTTTTGAAGAGTTTTAGGAGAGTGGGTTGTTGAGATGTTCATTTTTGTCATCCAATGCTCTTCTGTTTTTTCCAATTGATCCATTATCATCACTTTAATTCTTCGCGAGGAAACAAATTCTCCCAATTGGCCCAGCACGTGGCTTGGGACTAAGGAAGGAGAGGTAATTTTCTCTTTAAAGATAATTTTGTTCCTTGCAAACCAAGTTTGCCAACATACAAATTTTATGGACGCCTTCCAAACACGATGAAAGGTTGGTTTTTTGGAGAAGGAGACCTTGTAGACTTTACTCCATTTCCCAATCAAAAACCGACTAGATGAGGGCCAGGCGATTTGTTGAGCTAATTCAAAATAGACTATTTGAAAAACTTGCTTGGAGAAGTTGCAATTTAGGAAGAGATGTTTTGTAGATTCGTACTTTTGTTTGCAAAGGACACATCTGAAAGGCCCCAAGATCCCTCTTTTAAGCAAATTTTCCCCTGTCAACATTTTGTTATGGGATAACTGCCAACCAAAAATGTTTATCTTTGGGAGCCCATCTGCACTCCAAATCTCCTTCCAAATATTATATTTTTCTAGTAATTGGGATTGGGAGAGAAGTATTTTGTAACCTTCCTTCACCGAGTATCCAGAGGTACCCCAATCTCTGCGATCCTTCTATTGGAGATGTACTGGTGCATAGCCATTGATTATTAGAAGGAAGAGATGAGAGGCTGAGAAATGATTTGGGGGGACATCTCCCAAATTCCACCCCTTCCAAGAGCCATTGTTGTTTCAGTCAGAGATGTCGAAGATGGAGGATTTTCCCTAATAGGTTAGCCAATCTCGGAAAGAGTCCAAGGAGGGAAGATCAAACATGATTCCCGAGGTTGAAAAGGAGTCTTCCCAAAGCTTGATTTCTTTTTCGTTTCCTGGGCACCAAAAGAGATGGTCCCACATAAGCGGGACTGAGTCACTTATGAGTTTCCAAATGGGAGAGTCTATGTGTTGTATGGGAGATACATCTAGGCATCTTCTTCGATTTCTTGTTAGGTATTTGTAGCATATTTCCTTCTTCCACCAATCATTGCCATCTGATACCAATCGCCAGAGGATTTTTGCGCCTAGCACAATGTTTATCTTTGCTGGATCCCCGATTCCCAACCCACCATTCTATTTAGGGGCGCAGATTGTGGACCAATTGACCATATGGAATTTTATTTCATTCTCTTTTCTCCCTTGCCAAAAATATTTATGAATTAGTTGAGCCATTTCCTTTTTTATCCCTGTCGGAGCTAGGAGTGCCGAAAATTGAAAAAAATGGGAAGGAGGATAAGACTGATTTTACTAACACCACTCGACCTGTCAGGTTCAACCATATAGCTCCCCAAACTTCGAATTGATCCTTAATATTTTGAAGGATGACTTGCCACACCTCCCCTGGGAGAGATTTTAGGCTGATAGGGGTGCCTAAATATTTTAAAAAGTTCCAGTATACTAAGAAAGGGAATTGTAATATATTTACAATTCTTACCAGAATACTTGCTTTGATGTTCCAAGCATAAATTTGTCTCTTATGTTTGTTTATGATTCCTCCCGAGGCTTCTCCATACTGATCTAAGACCAATTTAAATCAGTTGGCCATAATTTGAGAGGATCCACCAAGAAACAAAGTGTCATCGACGAATTGAGAGTGATTTATTTTTCTGACCCCCCTTGCTATCTTCAAGCCTAAGATGGATCCTGTTCTTCTTTCATGTTCTATTCTTCTATTTAGAGATTCTTCCATTAAGACATACAACATTGGGGAGAGTGGGCATCCTTGTCTTAATCCTCTTGCGTCTTGAAAGAAGGGGGTGGGCCTTCAATTTATTAAAGGAGCTATCCAGGGGGTGGCGATACAGGCTCCAATCCAGGAGATAAAGGAGTGATTACACCCAAAAAAAATTAAAACTTCAATTAGGAAACTATGCTTTACTTGATCAAATGCATTTTCCATATCTATTTTAATGACCATACCTCTTTCTCTATTGTTGAAACTGGAATGGATCACCTCCTAGACTCGGGTGATGCTGTCCCATATCTGTCTTTTTGCGACAAATCCTCCTCGATTTGGAAGAATGAGTCAGGGTAACATCAACGTCAACCTGTTTGATATGACTTTTGCCAAGATTTTTTAGGATACATTGCAAAGATAAATGGGGCGATATATGTCAAAGGAAGAGGCGTTTTTGTCCTTTGGAATTAGATCTAGGAAAGACAAGTTGGTGGCCCCTCCCATCCTGCAAGATTTTTGCACATATCTTATCATGAGAATGACATGTTTTTTGATGATTGTCCATCATTTCTTGTAAAAATGTAAAGTGAATCCATTTGGACCAGGGTCTTTGTCTGTATCAAATTGGTTTATAACATCCCTGACTTCTTATGTTGTAACCTCCTTATTTATCTCTATATTACCCTCCTCTATGATCAGGGCGGGGATGTGCTCAACAAATTGTTTACTCTATTCTTGGTTGTTTTCTCCTTCCTTGGAATAAAGTTTTCCAAAATGGGAGGATGTTTCCTTTTTAATTTCCTCGAAGGAATTAATAAGGGCTCCTGATTGTGTCTTGATTTCCTCCACACTATTCCTGTGTTTTCTAGCCTTTGCTTGCTTATGAAAGAAGGAAGTATTTTTGTCCCCTGCTTGAAGCCATAGAGCCCGTGATTTCAGCCTCCAGACCATTTCTTCATTATGGAGAGCCTTCATATACTTTTGAAAAAAAAAATTCTCATGTGAAATATGGCTATTATTGATTTCTTTAAATTCTGTATTTTCTTGTAATTCCTCTAGCTTCTTTTTGCATTTTTCTACTTCTTCCCTGGGGTTGTGGGGAGAGTTTTTTATCCAATCCTTTATAGCTTGTTTGTATGTTTTGAGATTTTTCTCCCAGATAAAAACCGTGGACCCATCCACCCATTTAGTCCACATAGAGGAAAGCAGGGGGGGAGAGTCCTACGACTCCAGCCAAAGTGGGTTGAACCTAAAGGGAATTGATCCTAGATTTTATGTTTTATCAAAGGAGAGAGAAATTGGGCGATGGTCCAAAAAGGCCCCAGGGAATTATCTGAGAGGATATCTTGACTGGAAAAGATAAAAAAGAACTATGGATAAGGAAACGATCCAGTCTAGCTGCAATGTGTCCTACTCCAGCGCGTTTATTGCTCCACATGTATTTACCTTTGCTTGGATGGACGTCAAAGAGGTCCAACTCAGAGACCAGATCTTCCATGCGTTCCCTGAAAGGATATCTTACTATTGATCCTCCTTTTTTTTCATTTTGTTGAAGATTTGTATTGAAGTCGCCTGCTATGATACAATTTTGTTGAAACCCAACTTCTTTGATTCCCAACAAAGACTCCCAACATTCTACTTTCTCCCAATAGTTGTTAGGAATATAAACATTGATGATAGGATAGATAATACCTAAGGGAAGATGTTTTAGATGGATTGGTACCCAGTGGGTTGATTCAAATCTGCTTTCTTCGCTGAAGGACATGGTATTCCATATGGTGCAAATTTCTCTTGATGATCCTCTTGCATTAAGAGCTGCTCCTTTACTTGCCTTCTAGATTTTTTGCATTTCTAGGAGGGCTTCTCTCCCTTGAATTTTAGTCTCCTAGATTAGGAGTATTTGGGGCTTTTATGTTTTAATTAATTTTCCCATAGCTTCCTTTTTTTCTCTTTGTCCCATTCCCCTACAATTCCATGATACTAGCTTTATTACTTACTTGCAGTTTTGGTTTCCCCCCCTTTCGTGGGTTGAGTATGTCCCTTAGACATGGGCGCCTTTCCTGGTTTCCTGTCTTTTTTGAATACTTCTTCAAGCGTGGTATGGATTCCCAGTTCTTTATCTTAGTTTGTTGCTTTTTCCCTTTTGTTTCGATTTTTTTGTCTTCCCACTTTCGTTGCTTTGGATCTCTTAGGGATCTCCAGGTCTGGGTCATCCCCCAATTCCTCCTAGATTTCTTCCTCTGGGATTGCCATATTTTCTATAGAAACATGACGAGGGAACACACTAGGAGAGGATCCACAAGTTGATTAATGACTTGATCATTTTGCTCTATTGGGGGAGTTGACTCGAGGTTGTGTTGGCTCTGGATCTCTTCTGTTGTTCCCTTTTCCTTTGAATTTATTGTTTATGCTTCCATATTTTCTAGCGTTGTGTATCTTTTTTTACTACTTTCTGCATCGTTGTTCCTCGCCATTGGAGACTTTCCTTTGAGTGGAGATGTGGGGATGGAGATTGCTCCGCGTTCATGTTGTTGGGCTCCTGATTTTTTTGTAGTTTTCTTCCTTTTAGCTTGCTTCCATTGTTCCTGTTCTTTGTCTTCTGGTTGATCTGTCTTTGTCTGGGGACAATTTTTTGCGAAGTGGCCATATTCATGGCATGCTTTGCATTTGAATGTGAGTTGTTCGTAGTCTATTGTTTGAATATAGGACCAATTATCTAGGGTTATTTGAATGGCCTCTAGCAAGCCGTTTTCAAGACCTACTTCTACACATAGACAAGCATAGGATTGGAGACCATCTCGTGGTTCGACACGATCAATGAATCTACCCAGGGTGTTACCAATGTTTTTCAGGGTTTCAATTTTCGAACAATGGAGGGGGAGGAAGGGAAGATGAACCCATACAGGAATTGCAGATGGGATGTCATTTTACGGACTAAAATATGGGGTCCATTTATTCAGGTACATTCCCCTTGAGCCCATGAAATAGGGACCATTTCTAAAAATCAAATCTCTATCATCTTTGTTTTCAAAGACAAAAATGAAGAAACCCTTACCACATAATGCAAACAAAATTTTCCCCTTTATCATTTTCTTCCTGTTCTGATCCAATCATTGCGTCACTGCTCTTGGTGAGGGCCATAATCCCATAAACTGGTCAATCATGCCATTTTCCGTCAGACGAAGGGCAAACGGACCGGAGGAAGAAGGATGAACTGGAACCTTCAAGATCTTGTCAATCTTCTTGACAAAATGGGACTAAGGAGGTCCTTTTACAGTTTTCGTGTAGGAGGTGATGAGAGAATGAAAGGTTGCGATATCAGGAGGAGGCGGGGGTTGCAGGGGAGCTCCTCCGCCCAAACCGAAGGCCATGAAAACGACTGAGGCGACTTACCTCAGGGAACCCTAACTGTTGTGCATCGTCGTTGCTATCCTTCTTAGGAATACTAACATTCACAACCATATTCCATCTCTCATTACTAATTCAAAACCAGAACTTGAATAGAAAATTAGTTAGGGACGTTCAACTTCATAGAGCGCACGAGATCCAAAAAATAGTTACACAACAATGTTTGACGACTGATTTGAATTTTTATTTTATTTTAAATTTTATCTCGATGGAGGACATTGTTTATTTCAATCATAAGGTCCTTGAAGACCATGTGCCCACTAGAACTTTTTTATTCATCGTTGCTTCCACTAGGTGGGTTTACTATTTGAATGTTTTTTTTTTAAACTCAACTACTCTTGCCATCAACCATGACATTGCAAGGTTTAAAGTGGCACTATTGCCTATCATCATATATAATATATTGATTGCACCTAGATTAGATTTTTGTTATTTTTGTCTGTCGAGATGTGGTCTAGTGGTGGCTTATTTTTTTTTCTTTCTCCTATCCAACCAAGATATTTATTTGAGAAAATTGTTTTTTTCTATACTACTATTATAGGGCATTTTCTAGCTCGATCAAAGGGAATGATTTCCTTTATAATATAAATTGTCCACCTTATACCTTCACTTTTCTTTTCTAGTGGAATAGTCACATAGGGACTCTTGTAATGGCCAATTTGACTAAGTAATCTCTATATTATTTTGTACATGTCCCTTCTCAATGAGTTGGATGGGATCATTTCTTATATGAGATGGCATTATCCAATGGTGATTTTACTCCTAGTGCTTCCACCAAGTGATTTTCCTATTAGAGTGTTTTTTTTTATCTCAACAACTATTGTCGTTAGACATGAAGCTACCATGCACCATTATTCAAAGTAAACCCTACATCAAGACTTAGAAGTTTTAAATCCTAGATAAATTTGTGATTCCCAACACAATTTTTTTTAGGACATATTTTCTTGGTTCTAGAAAAATGCAAATTCGAACTTACTTCCTCGTTGTTTTAAAACCAAGGGTGATAAAGTTTCTCAAAATATTATCAATAGTCCTAAGTGTGTTCCAATCTCAATATTCGAAAAAAGAGATTGGGAAATCCCCCTTGAATCAAAACCTATATTAATAAATTTGTAAACATTAAAATCAAACTACCCTATCTTCATAAATAAGTCAATCAATGTCAATCAATGAGTTTYAGAGTTGAKCCATTAGAGATAACTCAAACTATAAATATTTGGGAATCAATTTTAATGAAAAGCTAAGTTGGGATGCATGCACATGAAAAATGTTTCAAGGAGCATATAAATCATTCTCCTTGTTACAAAATAGATGCAAGGTAATAGATATTTGGAACTGACAAAGATTGTGCTTTTTCTTTCAAAAATTGATACTCTCAATATTCATTTATGGATGTGAAATGTACGGACCAATTGTATCTAGAAACATATGTAACCAAAGTGAACGAGTGCAAAAACCTCTGATAACAAGTTGTCTACGAATAAAAAAACTCCCCTTGTGAAATACTCCTAATGGAAATAAGATTACACCTAAAGTTCAAAGCACTGAGAAAATTGACTTTGTGCAAGTATAAAGAGTGGCAAGATTATGAAAAAAACAATGAAGATGAGTTTAAAAAGAGGAAGAAAACATGGAACCGACGATGCAAAAAATAGTTTGAAGAGTGACATATCGAAGAGGATAAGTTCCTAATGGATAAAAAAGCATTACAAAATCATGTAAAAGAACACTTGAGGAAGATAAAATGGAGAAAAGATTCGAACAATAATATTTCATAAACAACTTCAATAGGCAAGGGGAGATCAAATTACAAAATGACTTGAAGCTTTGCATACCATGGCATGTAAAACAAATATTAACACAATTAAGCATCGGGTCACATACATTGAGATGCGAAACAAGGAGATGGCTACAACCTAAGGAGTCGTGGGTGGGAAGGTTATGCCAAGTATGTGGAAATATGGAGGTAGAAATTGAGCAACACTTTCTCCTACACCATGCAACATACTCATAGATCAAGGACACGTCAAATTTGTAAGTTAGACACTTGGAATCAACATTTTAAGATTATCTAGTAAAAAGTACAACAAAGTTTAATAAAAAATTAATGTGAACTTATAAACAAAATAACCAAATCCAATTAAATAAACCAAGTCCGTGATTTAAACATTATCATTACATCACTAACTATAATTTGTTATTTTAAATTAACTAAAATAATATTTTACACTCATTATATTATATATCTAAAACTAAATATTAAAACCATATCCAATTAAACAAACCAAATCTATAATTTAACCTTTATCATTACATTAGTAACTATAATCTTAATTTTAATCTTTTAAAAAATAACTAACATATTATAAACTTTATAATTTTATACCATTATTCAATCTTCTCACACAATATAATGATCCCAACATTTTTATAAATTAAAAACTCCACCCAAATCACCACTATGTAATTATATCTAAATATCTATTCCCAACATTTTTATAAATTAAAAACTCCA
>JASDQU010685242.1:14384-25753 GCA_032191745.1 Picea mariana | reverse complement strand
TTACCAAAAGAATTAAAAATGGTTTCATAACTTCACATTTAGAAAAATAAGAAAATAAAATAAAAAAAAAAATCTTATTTCATAGGTCAATGGTAACTTACCAAAAGAATTAAAAATGGTTTCATAACTACACATTTGAAAAAATAAGAAAAGAAAAAAAAAAAAAGAGTCTTATTTCATAGGTCAATGGATTCATTTCACATGACTTGGTTTATATAGAATTGATGGGTAAAGTGTCTCCATTCAATGTGTTTTGGGAGTTATATATGGTTTTTATTTTATATTTGTTATAAAATTATTTTATCAATAGAGTTGTACCTTATAACAAAGTGACACTCATATATAGTCATGTCAAAATTAATTTCAAACCTCGAATGAAGTAAAGGTTGCAATAACACTATCAATTTATTAACCAACCCGAGGTCATAAAAATACTAATTTTGTTATATTGAAAAATAAATTTTTTTATTTGTTATATTCAACATTAAAATTTATACACATTTTTTAAGTCAACATAAAACTAATATGAAAGTCAATACTAACTCATTGCTATATACTATCTCCGTGCCTCCGACATATAATAAGAGTGATGGTAAGTAAAATTAACACAATTTTCAACATCTTTAAGTTTCCACTTCTTCACCATTGAAACAAACCATAATCAAGGTGGAATGATCAATCACTATAATAAAATAGAAAAAAGAAAAACTACCTAAATAAATGTCATGACAAATCGAGTAGCGAACTCTCGATTAAGACCCAACTAATATTTTAAATTGATATAATATCAATCCACATGTAAATATATCTAATTCAAACCATCCATATTTCATACTACTTGATACATTAACAAAAATATGAAAAATGTGTTTTTTCCACCACCTACCTTTGTATACAACTGCACACTCTCACTTACCAAGAATGAAGGTTGTGGAGAGATTTCCACACCCTCATCCTTGAGACGATGAAAAGCAAGAATGTGCATTTGTGCACAAATGCACACCTTCACTCCACAAATGCACACTCCCATGGGAAATGAAGGTGTCCATCACACACAATCCTTATTCCATGTCATCAATTCTTATATCCACAATGATTTATCCTTAATTTTAACATTGCAACTTTCATTAATTCTTAAATAAAAATCACAAAAAATATATCCATTGTAATCTATAACACCAAATCAATATAACTTAATTTCTTTTTTAATATGACATTGATATACAATCAATAAAGCCCCAATCAACATCCACATCTAGAATAGGCCTAATTTAATACTCCATGAAATTATTACAATATATACTATAAGAATTTTATGAAACAAATAATATGAACAATTATTATTTTTTTTTAAATAACTACGACACAAGATGTTGAGTGAGAAATCCTAATGTCAAATATCTCACTATGAAAAATATCTCTCAATTGAGATTGATCCAATAGTATACGAACTCTTTCCACCATCACATTTGGACTTAAAAGACATCAATTTTTTTTGTATAGTGTGGTAGGTTTGGTATGAATTATCCACTTCATTAATTGATATCGACTTATTAATATCACATTTGGACTTAAAAGACATTATTTTTTTTGTATAGTGTGGTAGGGTTTGGTATGAATTATCCACTTCATTAATTGATATTGACTTAGTAGGCATCAATGTAGATATGTGTGATATTGTACTTAATTTTAGTTGTCTATATTAATGAGGTTGTTAGTAGTTTAATAGTCTTCAAAATTAAGGTGTTTCTTGGGGCTCATCTATAAGGTAATTAGTTACATTAAATAATTAGTTGTGTAATCCCTATAGAATGGGTATTGTACTATTATAATTATTCTACATTAATGCAATGTGATATTTATAGTGGAGTATTTCTTTTTTGGGTTTCCTCCGCTATCTGTGATGTTGTCTGATGCGATGTTTGTGTTTTGGATATCTTTGTATGCATGATTTATTTTTTTAATTATACGGTGTTCATTATTGATTATACAACATGCTATGTGATATCATGCATTTTGGTTTCATGAGTACAACTTTTTCTTGTTATTTTTATCCAAATTGGATCCTCACTCCTCAAAAAACCTCTTGTCAATTTTCTAATAAGCATGCTATTATTTGTTTTTATTTTATTTTGTTTTTTTGACATAGTCTAAATGTTCTATCTTTTTACTTTTTACCAGACACTTTTTTTGACGAGTTTTACCCAAAATCTAGCCGAAAATTTAGAAAATTACAGATTTCAGTGGTTGAGATTACACATTTTGGGTGCGTTGGGGTTTTTGAGGGAACATAATCGATTTATCCATTCAAAAATGTGATTTAAGAAATGTAAAATTGTGATTTCATCAACAATTGCCTTGTCAGATTCTAGTGATAATTGTCGGAAAGTAAAAAAACATAGTACGTTTAGACTACGCCATTTTTTTAGAAAAGTTGGAAGTGGAAACCAACCAAGCCTTCCAAAGGAAACCCATTAAAAAAATGAAGGTTGTAGTGAAGAAGGATCAATGAGGGAGATGCAAGGATAACTTGGGAGGGAAGTAACATAAATGAGAGCTCAAAGAGTACAACTTGCTTGAAGATTGGTGGACAAAGGAGTCAAGGAGCATGTCCACAATGAGTGAAGGTGTCTCTAAACCATGGCCATCTACAATTTCGTATTGCCAATGAGTAACAATACACAAAATATGTGTATAGATTATCCCTTTATAATTATCTCCTTGATCCAAATTTATGAGAAGAACAAAATGAATAACATATTGAATACCATAACACAGAGATACAGAGAACAACAACAGATATCCAGTGAACAATAACTTCTATTGAATAAAGAAAATACGCTGAAACTGTAAAAATGCATAATTGAAATAACTTGCTGGAATGGTGGTAGTTATCTCTGAGAAGAGATGTGGCTGCTACACGCATCTGTTTGAGCAGAATCATCACAATGAGGCTCTAGAGGCCTTTTTAACATTACTCATGAATGCCAAAACCCTAGACATCCAAAAACCTAACCCCAGGAGATGAAACACCAAAAATTATGTGGGCCTCGATGGGTAAGTTGGTACCTCAACTTCCCGGGGTTGTAACTTTTGCATATGGCCTCCGTTTTAGGTGTGTGATAGCCCGTTGGGAAGGTATTTTTGAGAAATACACATTATGTCATCAAACTTTGACTCTGTCTACAGTTTGATTGTGGAAAGCCAAAAAACATTATTTAGGGCCCCAAAACAACTCTGGAAGTACAAAAAGATGTACTGATATGAAAACTTCCAAAATAAGCTAGTTGGAATAGGTGGGCGGCCAAAAATACCCACCGAGACGCTGTGTAGGGCTCCAGGATAACCCCAGAAGTGCAGAACCCACAATTACAAAGAATTGTCATCATTACAAAGAAACATGCTGAACTAAAAACTGTCAAGATGAGCCAGTTGGAATAGGTGGGTGGCCACCAATATCCACCTGGATCACTCCTGAGCCTAATAAAATCCCCATTAAATGTTGGTTTTCCAATGTAAAATATGTGTGTCAATTGTGAATTTTATCGTTGTGTTAATGGATGTTGCTTGAAAGTTTTCTTTGGTGGTTGAAAGTAAGTGACACAACATATTTTACCTTGATTCACTACAACATCATAATCCATTTGCATTGCCATTCTTTCATTACGCTTCCCACTAGAAAATAAACACAACCAACAACATGATTATTTTTCGACAACATTGATTTCATTTTGATCTAATTCACTAGAATCGTGTGGTTAATTATTAAAAATGCAATCTTCATTTTCCTGTCCGTTGGTGTAGTATGGGACTGTTGAATCCAAGAAATTTTTTGAGACTATATGCACTAGGGCCAACCACATAAATTTATAGCTTCATATTCATATACCTTGAGTGATTCATTGGATTCGCATAAAGTCTGGGGTATTTCCTACAACCCATCCACGCCCAATGCGAATAGGCGATTAATTAAATCACTGAAAGTTGTTTACAACCAACATTAATCTCTACTTGAACATGTGATTACATTTGGTACGCCCATCGAATCCTTTGATTGATTCGCTAGTATATATATGTGATTATCAATTGATTACTTAAAAGTGATTTACCTTGCCTTCCCACAATCTACTCCTCTTCGAAGGGGGTGTTGAAGTGATAACATTGTTTGGAATTATTTTTTTTAGTCCTAGGAACACCTATGGTAATAATTTTGTTGAGTTTCCACTAATCCTAGTGCTCATAATCAAGGTGATAGCAACATATACAACTAGGCTCATTGGTTTGTTCAACGATCAATGCATTCTTAGAGGCATCACATATATGAATATATAATTAATAGTCAATCTCAATGTGGCCACATCTGTTCCAACATCAAGCATACTATCATACATAAGAGTAGACATGGCTAAAGCTAGCTTATTGTAACATTGTTAGTAGATAAGAGAAGTTTTATAAGACTGATTTCAGTTCATTGTTTGATCATTCAATGACAATTTATATTTGAGCCCAAATCTGAACAAGGGTACCCATTTAAGCACAAAGATCAAAACTTGATTCCATAAAGGATCTATGTTAATGAAACAGACGGGCCATAAGACCATCATTTATGGATCATATGGTATTCGAATAGTTCAGAAGACTTGGAAAACACCTACATGGTAAACACCCATAACCTATACCAAAACAATGGACAAGCATTGTTGCCAGGCCTACATAGAAGTGGAGGACCATCAATGGTAGAGAGTCCTCAGGAAGAACATGACAAGGAAAACTCGAAGGTTAGATTTGCTCAGTTGGAGCAGAGATTAATCATTGCACTAACAGAGATGGTAACACAATTGTTAGTGATGAAGGGTAAGGAAGCTCACTCAAAAAAGACTGAGCATGGAGAACACAATGTTGGCTTGGGAGGTTCCAAAGGTGAGATGCTTGAAAACTTAGGTAATGAAAACAATTTCCCTTCATCTTCCAATGTTCCTTTCAAAGTTAAATCAAAGCTTGATATACCAATGTTTAATTACAAGAAAAACACCTTGTAGTAGAGGTTTTTGCGGAGGATTTTAGTGTTAGAAGATTTGGAAAAATTTTCAAAAAAACATTTGCTATTCAAAGCAGAGGTTTTATCAAATGTTTTAACGAATGTTTCATATAACTAAAAAAAATTGGGTGGGCAGAGGTTGTAACAGAGGTTTTTTTGTTGGTACTTGTATTGGTATGAACACACAGGTGGATTCTTAAGTGACGTGCACTGGTGTGCACCCAAACGTAAAAAGAATCAATTCTCTTAAAACTATTACACACCAATTCCGTATTTTATGTTATATGAAACACCGATGCTTTTCGTGTTAGTGTATGCACCAGTACATGTTGTTTTTGTATGTAGCATTGGTGCTCGTATAAATATTACGCATAAGGTCATTCCTTTTGTTTTATGACACACCAATGATCTTGTAGTTCATGTGCACTGAGGCCTATACTACCATGTGCACCGAAGGACAATGAAATTTTGAGTATTTGAGGTGAGATATTGGTGCTATTTTTTGTTACTAATCACCAGTGCATATATTATATCTAAAGTATCAGGTCGTATAATATATGTAAATCACCGGTGCATATTTTTATCATATGCACCATAATATTTTGAAACGATAAATATAATCAATCATACGTTATGTCATTTAAAGTAACAATTTTTTTCAGCCCCCGGGTGTAGAACAATCAGTGATGAAGTGTACTGTTAAGGCACTCTGTTATGTGAAGTTACCAGTTCAAAACCCTTGACTTACCTTGTGTGCCGCATGGGGGGCTGAGTTGGCATGCTTGGAGGTTATAATGGTAGCAGTCGTATAACACGACTCTGTGTCACATGAGTACGTGCCTGACTAGTTGTTGATTCTGCTAGTCATAAAAATATGTAAAGGTGTTTTTTCACAATTGTTAGCACTGATTCTTTCATTTAATTAATATGCGCATGTGCGTCTGACTCATAAAAACACACCAAGGTCTATTTTATGGCACACGTCGTTTAGTGAATTCAAAAGAACACTGTGCACCGATATGTATATATTTTAATTAGTTGGTTTTTTTACAAATTTTTAATTAATCGTCTCAAAATAAAATATTTTTATAATAATATTGTTTTTATATTTTTGTTATTGCATTTTGATACAATGATTGCATTAATGTGTTATCCAACAAATTACACCTCTGTGATTTGTAATAATATAAATCATCCATATTTTAATTAATTAACAACGCAACATTTTGCAACATTCGAGAATGCAATAAAATAAGAAACCCATTTTATTATATATGAATAAGAAACCCATCATCATACACAATGGGATAATGTAAATGTCCACAATAATCAAAATGCAACTAATATGTAATTGTTACCCTTATTGGTAACATGTCCTCATACAATTGGGACATTATGTCGAGTACATTAAAAAAAATCTGTGATTTTCACAGACAACTATTCCAAAACATACAACTTGCAATAAAATTCAATTATATTGATTGTCTTTCATCACTTGAACTATTATCATCGCTCAAGCTGCGTGCATGTCTAATTTCTTCATCACATGTAGGTGACATTGTACTTTGGTTATTTAAACTAACATTTTCTTGATCGACTTGTTTTTTATGTTTTGCATGTTCATGTTCCATCTACAAACATAGAAATAGAGTGTAATAAGTAAATTTACATTTATATATAGAATATACATGATTGCGTAAATACAAAAACGTACCATAGCAACGAGTGATTCATAAACAATGCATATGATTTTGAAGTCATGCCGCATGTCGTGTCTCAAAATATCTTATGTTGATTACTCTCCATACTTTATTTCCTACATGTTTAATACGCCATGAGAAATAATAGTCTATATAAAATTAATATAAAGATTTCTTATTTTTCCATTATAAAACAAGATAAGTTAAACAACATAGCTACTTACAAATTGTTCAACTAAACCTTGATACTTCAACATATACCCACAACCCTCACTTGACCCAATGTTGATCAATTGTTTGATTGGATCTTCTTTGTATGCTAGCACCTATTAGAAGACATCCATGGACGAGTGTAAATTAATTATTTAAATCTAAATATCACAACAAATATGAAATCTTAATCAAGGCCGAAAACATTAGTACTCACAAAATTTGCGATCAACCCTTTTTTCCTTGTCATCCTGTCTTATGTGTTGAATGAGTTCCATTTTTTTCTTTTCTGCAACAAAACAATTGAAAAATAGTATTTCATATGATAACTAATTTGATGTACATAAACGAATCGATGAATGATTACATACCTCTGATGCATGTTGTTGTTGGGATGCCTCCTCCCGTGATGCAATTATGTTCATTTCTTTTACCATCTCATTATACGCTTTTTTGGACATCCCTACCAGCAAGTATTGGCTTTCCCCTCGTTTGTCACTTGGAATTTTCATAATCTTCCTGAAAAACGAAAAAGTACAATATATTTTTTTTAAAAGGACATGAAAATAAATATAGCAAAAAAAAATAATTTGGTAAATTTTGAAACATATTATAGAAAAACATGTTTAGTAATAATACCTTTTGAATTATTATTTTTTGTTATTGTAAGTATGACGGGTCTCATTGACCATTGCTCTAGAAACGCTTCCTATAGTTTATGTATAACCTGATTCTTTGAGTCATTGGATTGATTTTTGTATTGTAAGTGGAAAACATGTCTACATTATTTCCACTATATCCCTAAAAGTTCTGTAAAACAATTTGCCCTTCTCATTAACTTCAAGCACCACTCCAGATGAAATGATGACCAAGCTATCATCATCTTTTACATCATATTTTTTGTTTTCTTAGGAAGACATTCCATTCCCTTGCTATTGGTCCCTGCATAAAATTAAAAAAATGTGAAATCGAGTGTTTAGATCTTGTTAGCGATTAATGTTAAAACATTCATTTATAGTAAAAAGTAAAAGAAAAACTTCATGTTGAATACATTTTGATCCACCTATTTCCTCTCTTTGTAACATTTCAATAAATATTTTACGCTCTTTTGCACTCAGATTGCGAACAATCTTATTGATTTTGTTCAAGTTTTTGCTCCGCATGACACATATTAACCAATACACATCATTAATTTAAACCTATAAATAATTGAAATATATAATTAATTTTTTAATAAAACTTAAATAACTTGCCTCGTTCTCTTGTTGGGATGAGCTATCATTGTGCTCACTTCAATAAGTTGTTTTCCTTGAACTTCTATTGACCATATTCTATAAAAAAAACAGGAATCGTCAGATATAGAAATTATGAAATAGTTTTACAAAATAATATGTTGGTGCCTATAATAACATAGTACGACCCGATGCGTTCAACATACCTATACGCACCGGTTCTCATTACTTCTTATTGCACACCATCAAATCTGTACACACCGGTGTGACATTATTGTACAGTGTGCACCGCGAAAAAGATTTTTGAAAAAAAAATGACATCGACAAGGTTTGGGATCCAATGCAATGAGTGGTACCATTGCAATGGATACCAAATGCCCCATATACAAGTAAAAAAACCCTATAAAAATCTATATCTTAAAAAAAGAAAATCCCCTTGTAAAATATAGAGAGGGGAACCAAGAAAAAAAACAAGAACGCTATGGCTTCTAATATCGAAGCTAACTATGGAACCGTTTTATTATTTTTCTAGAATGCACTAAAAATAGTTTGAATCAAATAGGGAAAGATTGAGATGATCAATAGAATGAAATCACATACTTGAAATTTCTCCTCTACAGATTTGTATGTGGCCTACGATGATCCCTTCCAAATTTGGCTCTTCAAAACAATCAACCCACTCCAAAGTCTTTGATGGTAAATATCTATTCTACAAATCTCCCTTCTAAGTTTTTCCAAAAGAATGAAATAATGAATAGTGTTTTCATTTATAAACACATACATGGGTTTAGGATGGATTGGTGGGGCTCTGTGGCTAGGGTTTCCCTAGCCACATCCCTTCCTGCAGGTGCTTGGCTCTTGTGGGAAGCTCTCTTCCTGCTAGGGAGTCTCTCCCTTGCCTATTCTCAGGCTTGGCTGATCCTCACTTTCTTGTTGGTGGATCCTCCCCTGTGGGTTGCTCTATTTTTGGTATTTTCCGTTGGTGCCCCCGCCTCTTGCCTACGACGGATCGAGCTTGGATATGGTGCGCCATCTGTTTGAGCAATCCTTGGCCTGGTTGTGGTTCAAGCTGTCCGGTCTGGTATCTGTGTTGCTTTGTTTTTTGTCACGAAGGGTGGTTCTTTACCTCTCAAATCTGATCTGTGTGGGGCTTCTTATTTTCGGCGGCTCCCTCTCTCGATGCTTTGGAGGTCAAGTTTTGGGTCTCTGGACTTAGGATCTAGAGATTGGTGCTGCAGTTGCTGTGTTTTTTGCTTCTCTTTGGTGGTTGGGTCAGATGTTTGAGGTCCATCTTTTGGGCATGCAATGTTGATCTGTGGATCTGTACTTGAGGTCCTTGGGTGTGCAGTTCTAGATTTTTCCTTTAGATGTAGGATTTCCCAGTCCTTTTTGTTGTATCTATAACCAAAGGCTTAGTAGCTAGCTTTGGGCCCTCTCTGGCTTCTTATTTTCCGATCTCTTTACCCATGATTGGGGAGTGCTTCATGCACCTGTAAAATGTAATTTGGTTCTCTTTGGATGAATAAAATTATGAAATTTTCCGAGGAAAAAATAAATTATAAACACATATATTTTGAAAAATGAAAATTTCGCTCGTTTTTTCATTGTATATTTTAGAGCATTGATGATAAACCTAAGTGTTATTTTTTTGTAACTTACCTCTTCAGTGCATTATACATTTTAGCGCACCGGTGCACTTTAAAGAGCATCGATGTGCTTTAAAGCATCGGTGCACTGTAAAGCACACCGATGCACTTTGTACGTATAAAAGCACCGATGAAAACATATACATTTAAAAATTTTCATTTATTTTTTCGCTAGACAATCAATGCACTACACAATTTTTAGCACCCCGGTGCACTATCCACGTACAAACACACCAGTTTCAATTTTATTGAAATAATATAAGTTCAAACCTCCGCAATTATATTTTGTGGAGATTTGTCTTTGTAGAGGTTGTAACGGGGGCAACTCTTCAGTGCTTTTCATAATTTAGGGCACCAATTCCTTCTTATATATATACACACATGTGTGTATTTAACTAATTAAGAGCACTGATAAATTTTAAAATCCATTCAAAATTTTGTTTAAATTTATATTGTTCTATGCTTCCCTAACTTTATTTTAAGAATTTGTTCACGTATTGATGAAGGTTTTGGCTCAAATGCAAGGAATTTTTTTTATAATATCAAATGGTCAATTTTTCAGATTCTAGCTCATTCCATATCGTTTCAAGTTCGTCAAGTTATCTCTTGTTGTTTGAAGTAAGACTAGAATTTATTTATAATTCATTTATCTAATTGAATTTATGCCATTTATGCACATGCATTTGAATAATTGTTCATTGAATTTTGCAGGATCATGATTCGCAATCGAGTTCAGATGCTCAAGATATTCCACAAATCCAAAAATGTTACAATCTCTTATTAGGAGAAAGATACTGTAGAAATTTTTTTGATGAAAATGGACAGTTGCTTTACCTTGCCAATTGTAACATGCCATCTTCCAACAACTAGCCTGGTTCAACAATATTATACTATGAATTGGATCTCTTTTATGACACCCCAATAGTATGTGTTTTTTCAAAATGTAAAGGGTTGAAGAAGAACCCTCGACATGTCACATTGTCCCATTATATTAATGATAGACTACCCAAAGTTGACGGTCTAATTCCTCCCTCTGCGGTCAAGAATCCAATAGGTGATATAGAAAAGACACGTAGGAACACTTCCATATGCTCATTTTTTGAAAATTTGGAAGCCAAATCAACTGAGTTTCATCGTAAAAATTGACCAAGCCATCTTCTATTGAATCGACGACGAGTTCTAGTGAGCCAAAGTATGATATCAATACTACCCAAAACATCTCTACCAGGAGATCTAAAAAGTCGTATGAGATAATAGCAAAAATTTCCAAGTACACACCAAAGTTCATTCATTATTGGAAGGTAGTGATGACTTCCATCTTCCTGTCCATCTGCAAAGTAAAGACCACACCAGTTACAACCGAGCTTTGTATGACGCTTGAACATCTTCCATGCATGTGCTCGATGTTGGAACCAAATTCTCTTTTTGTGGTAATAGTTATATGATTTCCAAGTCTAAAATAGATGTTGCAAATATTGGGTTATTTATCCTTTCACATGTATTTGTTCCTCCCAAACAATTAGTAGCACTTATGCCATTTTGT
>JASDQU010685242.1:0-13927 GCA_032191745.1 Picea mariana | reverse complement strand
AATCGAGATTATATTTTAATTTAGTTAGTGTACAATATTTAAAGATGGGATTATATTTTTAACAATATCTAAAGATATTGTTTTTAGTGGTAATAGTTTGCGAAGAAAAGGTTGCCTCCTTTATAATTGAATCCATATCCATATTGCATCCTTTTAAATTATTTTCTAAGTATTTTTATATATTTTAATATCCATATTCATATTGCATTTTAAAAATTATTTTTAAGTACTTTTTTATATTTTAATGGGCCATGCATTTTTTAAAATCTCAAAAATAATGAGATTTATTTCACATACATTATTTTATTTGTCAACCATTTATTAACGAGGGCTTGTTGGGTTGGTTAAAGTGAGGTAGTGTTGTTGTTCTCACCACGTTTTTTATTTTCTTTTATATCATTTTTTAAAAGTTCATTTTTTAAAAGTTAAAACAAGTGTAACAGGCTGTGATATACTGCTTCCGAAGATAATAAAATAAATTTTATTCAAATCTATGTAAACTTACTGAGTTTTCTTTGCTTTTGAGGGTGTGCGAGTGCTTTAGCCCGTTCCTATAATTAAAAAATGTCATTTCAAAAAAACCTAAATTTATTTTGGAGCCCAGTGTTTCTATCATATGTTTCCATAAGCAACTAGTTTTTTGAATAGTATTTTTTAGTGTATAGTGGAGGTTTTGTGTTCATAGAGATTGTCCTAACAAGTTTAATCGTATGCCAAATCACGTCTGCCAAAAAAATGGATGGGAGTCTGCCCCACCAATACCAACAAGCTGTCCGAACAAGCCTGCCACCAGATCCATTAGGTTTCTAACCTGGTAGCTATCAATTAACTTACCAAAAGAATTAAAAATGGTTTCATAACTACACATTTGGAAAAATAAGAAAATAAAATAAAAAAATAGTCTTATTTCATAAGTCAATGGTAACTTACCAAAAGAATTAAAAATGGTTTCATAACTACACATTTGAAAAAATAAGAAAAAAAAAGAAAAAAAGTCTTATTTCATAGGTCAATGGATTCATTTCACATGACTTGGTTTATATAGAATTGATGGGTAAAGTGTCTCCATTCAATGTGTTTTGGGAGTTATGTATGGTTTTTATTTTATATTTGTTATAAAATTATTTTAACAATAGAGTTGTACCTTATAACAAAGTGACACTCATATATAGTCATGTCAAAATTAATTTCAAACCTCGAATGAAGTGAAGGTTGCAATAACACTATCAATTTATTGACCAACCCGAGGTCATAAAAATACTAATTTTGTTATATTGAAAAATAAATTTTTTTATTTGCTATGTTCAACATTAAAATTTATACACATTTTTTAAGTCAACATAAAACTAATATGAAAGTCAATGCTAACTCATTGCTATATACTACCTCCGTGCCTCCGGCAATATAATAACAGTGATGGTAAGTAAAATTGACACAATTTTCAACATCTTTAAGTTTCCGCTTCTTCACCATTGAAGCAAACCATAATCAAGGTGGAATGATCAATCACTATAATAAAATAGAAAAAGGAAAAACTACATAAATAAATGTCATAACAAATCGAATAGCGATCTCTCGATTAGAACCCAACTAATACTTTGAATTGATATAATATCAATCCACATACAAATATATCTAATTCAAACCATCCATATTCTAAAATACTTTATACATTAACAAAAATATGGAAAATGTATTTTTTCCACTACCTACCTTTGTATATAAATGCACACTCTCACTTACCAAGAATGAAGATTGTAAAGAGATTTCCACACCCTCATCCTCGAGACGATGAGAAGCAAGAATGTGCATTTGTGCACAAATGCACACCTTCACTCCACAAATGCACACTCCCATGGGAAATGAAGGTGTCCACACACAATCCTTATTCCATGTCATCAATTCTTATATCCACAATGATTCACCCTTGATTTTAACATTAACGTATATTTTAATAACAACTTTCATTAATTCTTCAATAAAAATCACAAAAAATATATCCATTGTAATCTATAACACCAAATCAATATAACTTAATTTCTTTTTTAATATGACATTGATATACAATCAATAAAGCCCCAATCAACATCCACATCTAGAATAGCCCTAATTTAATACTCCATGAAATTATTACAATATATACTATAAGAATTTTATGAAACAAATAATATGAACAATTATTGTTTTTTTTTAAATAACTACAACACAAGATGTTGAGTGACAAATCCTAATGTCAAATATCTCACTATGAAAAATATCTCTCAATTGAGATTATCCAATAGTATACGAGCTCTTTCCACCATCACATTTGGACTTAAAAGACATCAATTTTTTTTGTATAGTGTGGTAGGTTTTGGTATGAATTATCCACTTCATTAATTGATATTGACTTATTAATATCACATTTGGACTTAAAAGACATTATTTTTTTTTTATAGTGTGGTAGGGTTTGGTATGAATTATCCACTTCATTAATTGATATTGACTTAGAAAGACATTATTTTTTTTATAGTGTGGTAGGGTTTGGTATGAATTATCCATTTCATTAATTGATATTGACTTAGTAGGCATCAATGTAGATATGTGTGATATTGTACTTAATTTTAGTTGTCTATATTAATGAGGTTGTTAGTAGTTTAATAGTCTTCAAAATTAAGGTGTTTCTTGGAGCTCATCTATAAGGTAATTAGTTACATTAAATAATTAGTTGTGTAATCCCTATAGAATCGGTATTGTATCATTATAATTACTCTACATTAATGCAATGTGATATTTATAGTGGAGTTTTTCTTTTTTGGGTTTTCTCCGCTATATGTGATGTTGATGCGATGTTTGTGTTTTGGATATCTTTGTGTGCATGATTTATTTTTTTAATTATACGGTGTTCATTATTGATTATACAACATGCTATGTGATATCATGCATTTTGGTTTCATGAGTACAACTTTTTCTTGTTATTTTTATTCAAATTGGATCTTCACCCCCAAAAAAACTTCTTGTAAATTTTCTAATAAGCATGCTATTATTTGTTTTTATTTTATTTTGTTTTTTTGACATAGTCTAAATGTTCTATCTTTTTACTTTTTACCAGACACTTTTTTCTGACGAGTTTTACTCAAAATCTAGCCGAAAATTTAGAAAATTACAGATTTCAGTGGTTGAGAATACACATTTTGGGTGCGTTGGGGTTTTTGAGGGAACATAATCGATTTATCCATTCAAAAATGTGATTTAAGAAATGTAAAATTGTGATTTCATCAACAACTGCCTTGTCAGATTCTAGTGATAATTGTTGGAAAGTAAAAAAATAAGTATGTTTAGACTACGCCATTTTTTTTAGCAAAGTTGGAAGTGGAAACCAACCAACCCTTCCAAAGGAAACCCATTAAAAAAATGAAGGTTGTAGTGAAGAAGGATCAATGAGGGAGATGCAAGGATAACTTGGGAGGGAAGTAACATAAATGAGAGCTCAAAGAGTACAACCTGCTTGAAGATTGGTGGATAAAGGAGTCAAGGAGCCTGTCCACAATGAGTGAAGGTGTCTCTAAACCATGGCCATCTGCAATTTCGTATTGCCAATGAGTAACAATACACAAAATATGTGTATAGATTACCCCTTTATAATTATCTCCTTGATCCAAATTTATGAGCAGAACGAAATGAATAACATATTGAATACCATAACACAGAGATATAGAGAACAACAATAGATATCCAATGAACAATAACTTCTATTGAATAAAGAAAATACGTTGAAACTGTAAAACTGCATAATTGAAATAACTTGCTGGAATGGTGGTAGTTATCTCTGAGAAGAGATGTGGCTGCTACACACATCTGTTTGAGCAGAATCATTACAATGAGGCTCCAGAGTCCTTTTTAACATTACTCATGAATGCCAAAACCCTAGACATCCAAAAAACTAACCCCATGAGATGAAACACCAAAAATTATGTGGGCCCCGATGGGTAAGTTGGTACCTCAACTTCTCGAGGTCGTAACTTTTGCATATGACCTCTGTTTTAGGTGTGTGATAGCCTGTTGGGAAGGTATTTTTGAGAACTACACATTATGCCATCAAACTTTGACTTTGTCTACAGTTTCATTGTGGAAAGCCAAAAAACATTATTTAGGGCCCCAAAATGACCCTAGAAGTACAAAAAGATGTACTGATATGAAAACTTCCAAAATAAGCTAGTTGGAATAGGTGGGCAGCCAAAAATACCCACCGATATGCTGTGTAGGGCTCCAGGACAACCCCAAAAATGCAGAACCCACAATTACAAAGAATTGTCATCATTACAGAGAAACGTGTTGAACTAAAAACTGTCAAGATGAGCCAGTTGGAATAGGTGGGTGGCCACCAATATCCACCTGGATCACTCCTGAGCCTAATAAAATCCCCATTAAATGCTGGTTTTCCAATGTAAAATATGTGTGTCAATTATAAGTTTTATCGTTGTGTTAATGGATGTTGCTTGAAAGTTTTCTTTGGTTGTTGAAAGGAAGTGCCACAACATAATTTACCTTGATTCACTACAACATCGTAATCCATTTGCATTGCCATTCTTTCATTACGCTTCCCACTAGAAAATAAACACAACCAACAACATGATTATTTTTCAACAACATTGATTTTATTTTGATCTAATTCACTAGAATCATGTGGTTAATTATTAAAAATGCAATCTTCATTTTCCTGTCCGTTGGTGTAGTATGGGATTGTTGAATCCAAGAAATTGTTTGAGACTGTATGCACTAGGGCCAACCACATAAATCTATAGCTTCATATTCATATACCTTGAGTGATTCATTGGATTCGCATAAAGTCCGAGGTATTGCCTACAACCCATCCACGCCCAATGCGAATGGGCGATTAATTAAATCACTGAAAGTTTTTTACAACCAACATTAATCTCTACTTGAACGTGTGATTACGTTTGGTACGCCCATCGAATCCTTTGATTGATTCGCTAGTATATATATGTGATTATCAATTGATTACTTAAAAGTGATTTGCCTTGCCTTCCCACAATCTACTCCTCTTTGAAGGGGGTGTTGAAGTGATAACATTGTTTGGAATTATTTTTTTTAGTCCTAGGAACACCTATGGTAATAATTTTCTTGAGTTTCCACTAATCCCAGTTCTTATAATCAAGGTGATAGCCACATATACAACTAGGCTCATTGGTTTGTTCAACGATCAATGCATTCTTAGAGGCATCACATATATGAATATATAATTAATAGTCAATCTCAATGTGGCCACATCTGTTCCAACATCAAGCATACTATCATACATAAGAGTAGACATGGCTGAAGCTAGCTTATTGTAACATTGTTAGTAGATAAGAGAATTTTTATAAGACTGATTTCAGTTCATTGTTTGATCATTCAATGACAATTTATATTTGAGCCCAAATCTGAACAAGGGTACCCATTCATGCACAAAGATCAAAACTTGATTCCATAGAGGATCTATGTTAATGAAACAGACGGGCCATAAGACCATCGTTTATGGATCATATGGTATTTGAATAGTTCAGAAAACTTGAAAAACACCTACATGGTAAACACCCATAACCCATACCAAAACAATGGACAAGCATTGTTGCCAGGCCTACATAGAAGTGGAGGACCATCAATGGTAGAGAGTCCTCAGGAAGAACATGACAAGGAAAACTCAAAGGTTAGATTTGCTCAGTTGGAGTAGAGATTAATCGTTGCACTAACAGAGATGGTAACACAATTGTTGGTGATGAAGGGTAAGGAAGCTCACTCAAAAAAGACTGAGCATGGAGAACACAATGTTGACTTGGGAGGTTCCAAAGGTGAGATGCTTGGAAACTTAGGTAATGAAAACAATTTGCCTTCATCTTCCAATGTTCCTTTCAAAGTTAAAGCAAAGCTTGATATACCAATGTTTCATTACAAGGAAAACACCTTGTAGTAGAGGTTTTTGCGGAGGATTTTAGTGTTAGAAGATTTGGAAAAAATTTAAAAAAAACATTTGCTATTCAAAGCAGAGGTTTTATCAAATGTTTTAACAAATGTTCCATATAACTAAAAAAAATTGGGTGGGCAGAGGTTTTAACATAGGTTTTTTTGTCGGTGCTTGTATTGGTATAAACACACAGGTGGATTCTTAAGTGACATGCACTGGTGCGCACCCGAACTTAAAAAGCATCAGTTCTCTTAAAACTATTACACACCAATTTCGTATTTTATGTTATATGAAACACCTATGCTTTTCGTGTTAGTGTATGCACCGGTATATGTTGTTTTTGTATGTAGCATTGGTGCTCGTATAAATATTACGCATCAGGTCATTCATTTTGTTTTATGACACACCAATGATCTTGTAGTTCATGTGCACTGAGGCCTATACTACCATGTGCACCGAAGGACAGTGAAATTTTGAATATTTGAGGTGAGATATTGGTGCTATTTTTTGTTACTAATCACCAGTGCATATATTATATCTAAAGTATCAGGTCGTATATTATATGTAAAGCACCGGTGCATATTTTTATCATATGCACCATAATATTTTGAAATGATAAATATAATCAATCATACGTTATGTCATTTAAAGTAACAATTTTTTTCAGCCCCCGGGTGTAGAACAATCAGTGATGAAGTGTACTGTTAAGGCACTCTGTTATGTGAAGTTACCAGTTCAAAACCCTTGACTTACCTTGTGTGCCACATGGGGGGACGAGTTGGCATGCTTGGAGGTTATAATGGTAGCAGTCATATAACACGACTCTATGTCACACGAGTACGTGCTTGACTAGTTGTTGATTCTGCTAGTCATAAAAAAATGTAAAGGTGTTTTTTCACAATTGTTAGCACCGATTCTTTCATTTAATTAATATGCACATGTGCGTCTAACTCATAAAAACACACCAAGGTCTATTTTATGGCACATGCCATTTAGTGAGTTCAAAATAACACTGTGCACTGATATGTATATATTTTAATTAGTTGGTTTTTTTACAAATTTTTAATTAATCGTCTCAAAATAAAATATTTTTATAATAATATTTTTTTTATATTTTTGTTATTGCATTTTGATACAATGATTGCATTAATGTGTTATCCAACAAATTACACCTCTGTTATTTGTAATAATATAAATCATCCATATTTTAATTAATTAACAACGAAACATTTTGCAACATTCGAGAATGCAATAAAATAAGAAACCCATTTTATTATATATGAATAAGAAACCCATCATCATACACAATGGGATAATGTAAATGTCCACAATAATCAAAATGCAACTAATATGTAATTGTTACATTTATTGGTAACATGTCCTCATACAATTGGGACATTATGTCGAGTACATTAAACAAAATCTATGATTTTCACAGACAACTATTCCAAAACATACAACTTGCAATAAAATTCAATTATATTGATTGTCTTTCATCACTTGAACTATTATCATCGCTCGAGCTGCGCGCATGCCTAATTTCTTCATCACATGTAGGTGACATTGTACTTTGGTTATTTAAACTAACATTTTCTTGATTGACTTGTTTTTTATGTTCTGCATGTTCATGTTCCATCTACAAACATAGAAATAGAGTGTAATAAGTAAATTTACATTTATAAATAGAATATACATGATTTCATAAATACAAAAATGTACCATAGAAACGAGTGATTCATAAACAATACATATGCTTTTGAAGTCATGCCGTATGTCGTGTCTCAAAATATCTTATGTTGATTGCTCTCCATACTTTATTTCCTACATGTTTAATACGCCATGAGAAATAATAGTCTATATAATTAATATAAAGATTTCTTATTTTTCCATTATAAAACAAGATAAGTTAAACAACATAGCTACTTACAAATCGTTCAACTAAACCTTGATACTTCAACATATACCCACAAGCCTCACTTGACCCAATGTTGATCAATTGTTTGGTTGGATCTTCTTTGTATCCTAGCACCTATTAGAAGACATCCATGGATGAGTGTAAATTAATTATTTAAATCTGAATATCACAACAAATATGAAATCTTAATCAAGGCCGAAAACATAAGTACTCACAAAATTTGCGATCAACCCTTTTTTTCCTTGTCATCCTGTCTTATGTGTTGAATGAGTTCCATTTTTTTCTTTTCTGCAACAAAACAATTGAAAAATAGTATTTCATATGATAACTAATTTGATGTACATAAACGAATCAATGAATGATTACATACCTCTGATGCACGTTGTTGTTGGGATGCCTCCTCCCATGATGCAATTATGTTCATTTCTTTTACCATCTCATTATATGCTTTTTTGGACATCCCTACCAGCATGTATTGGCTTTCCCCTCGTTTGTCACTTGGAATTTTCATAATCTTCCCGAAAAACGAAAAAGAACAATATTTTATTTTTAAATGGACATCAAAATAAATATAGCAAAAAAAAATAATTTGGTAAATTTGCAAGATAATCTTGGAGCGGGCGGGCGGGCGCTCGGAAGTTTGACCTAGCCGAGATTTACAGAGTTCGACCCATGGCCGCCCCTGGGGGCGGGGAACCAAGCGTTCCTCCCCCTCACAGTAACGCATTTCGCAAACTTCTGACCAGGCACGACAAGAAATATACAATCGTTGCACCCCCAAGCTTTGTAAAACGATTAGAAACGGTCCCTGAAATCGATCTGCCGCTGGATCAGCCAATGAGAGTTGCGGTCTTGTTAGCTGAATGAGGTTTGGTGGGCCAGTTCATGGGGCTCTGGCCTTCCACCAAAACTACAGACAACTGGATTCAAAGGAACTGGAGACCCTTAATCCAGAACAGTGTTACATGCTATGCAGTGGGCAGAGGTTATTACATTTTCGAGTTTATCTCAGAAGCTGATCGGGACTTGATCTTCAGGAACGGACCGTATTTCATGGGCCCCCAAGGTCTCTATCTGAATCTTTGGCATCCGAGCTTCGATCCGGAGTCGGAGGTCCCCAAGGAAGTCCCGGTTTGGGTGAGGCTCCCAAACCTACCAATCCATTACTGGAACAGCTCCTCGCTTCAGGCAATCGGCAATGGTCTTGGAAATTACATCGATAAGGCGGATCCAAAAGATCAGTACTCCTGTGCTCGTATATGTGTGGAGGTGAACCTGGAGGTAGGACTCCCGGAGGCAGTCAAGCTAAAAGTAGGGGAATGGCAACATTACCAAAAACTCGATTATGAACAGTTACCGTTTAAGTGCAGGGGATGTCATGAATATGGGCATTTTCAGAGAAATTGTCCCAAAGATCCAAGCATGGCAAAAGACGCAAGTGAGGGATGGCAACAGGTAGGTAAGGCAAAACCCAACACAAGGGCAAAGGGCCCAAGGCCGGAAAAAACGGATCGGGCACCTCAAGAAGACTCGGGATCCAACCAAGATGCAAGGGACAACAATAAGGGAACAGATGTAGAGAAAACAAATGGAACTACAGAAGGGGATACAGAACCAAGCCATGCAGAGGAGCCAGAGCAACAATGACCAAACCTGGATCTAGTGGATAGCTCGGCGCAAGGAAAAGGGAAAGACCAAGCTCAAGATCCTAGAGAGCCAGGGGAAACACAAGCGAGGGAGGAGGGTGAGATACATTCAGAAAGCAGCAGTGAGGAAGATAGAAACATAGAACTCACCCCGAAAACATTAAGAAGAGGAAGGAAATCCAAAATAGTAGAGCGAGAAAAAGAGACTTACAAGGATGTTCTGAATGGATCACAGCCAATCCTCAAGTAGTTAATCAACGTTAGACAGACCAGGAAGAAGTCCAAGGCCTTCCAGGAAGGCCAACATTCACCCTCAGGTAATCAATGAAATTGGTGTCTTGGAACTGCAGAGGTTTCAGAAGCACACCCAAGGAAGAAGCGCTAAAAGACATTATCAAAACCGCTAAAGCCGAGATCCTGCTGATCCAAGAAACCAAGATGGAGGGACAAGATTTCCTCCAGAAAGTCAAAGCAAGATGGAATGTCAGTAATGGTATAGCAGAAAGTGCCAGAGGGGCATCGGGCGGCCTTGGCACGATATGGAACTCCAAAAAATATGATCTACGCATGCAGGAAATCCGCAAACATTGGATCTACACCAGCCTTGTCCATTTGGACTCAGGGAGACAAGTAAGTCTCTTTAATCTCTATGTTCCAGTTTTTCCAGAAGATAAAATCTCCTGCTGGGAAACCTTAAGAGACTTCATGCAAGACAACACCCTGAACAATATCATCCTCGGGGGTGATCTGAATCTAACCCTCTTGGCAAATGAGAAAAAGGGAGGCTCAAGAGTTCGGGATCAAGCAAGGGAATGGGTAGAGGACCTAATGTCTATCTGGGAGCTGAAGGATATAAAGCCAGCAAAAGGAAAGTACACCTAGTCAAACAAGAGGGTGGGGCCAGGGCATATTGCAGCAAGACTGGACAGATTCCTCGTCCAAAGCTCCTTCCTTGTCTTGGGTCTAAATATAGACTCTGCAATTCTCCCTCACAGCGTGTCATACCACAAGCCAATCTCTCTAAGTCTGACTTCTGACTATAATCTGGGGCCAATCCCCTTTCATTTCAGCCCAAGATGGATCCAAGAAGAAAGCTACCCTGCCCTGGTGGCCAAAATTTGGAATAGTCCAGTTTCAGGCTCCCCCTTTTATGTCTGGGAAGAAAAACTCCGGAGGTTAAAAAGAGCGTTAAAAGAGTGGGCCAAATCTTTACCAAATCCCATCTCCAAACGCCTAGAAGCATAGTAGCACTTAGAGGCTTTTCAGCTGGGAATGGAAGATGTGGAGCCCTCGACAGAAACTCTGCAGCAAGAGTCAAAGCTGCAAAAAGGTTGGCACCAAGCCTGCAGAGAAAAGGAGAAACATTGGCATAAAAAATCGAGGTGTCTCTGGCTCGAAGCAGGGGACAAGAACACCGCTTACTTTCACAAGCAAGCGGAGGCCAGGAAGCAGTTCAAAAAAGTAACAGAAATTCATGCTCAGGGTCAGACTATAATGGACTTTGAAGGCATCAAGGAGGCAGCGGTGCAAACTTTTGAAGCACTCTATACAGAGCCTCATCGAGAAGCAAGCAACCCAGCTACCTATCCATTGGATTTGATCCAGGCAAAGATACAAGAAGAGGTTAATAGCAAGTTAGTCAGGGAAATAGATCAACACGAAATTAAAAAGGCCCTGGATCAATTGCATTCGGATAAAGCCCCTGGACCCGATGGATTTATGGCTAGATTTTACCAACACGGGTGGAATATCATCAAGTCTGACCTCACGAAACTCATCAGGAAATCCCAAGCTTGTGCCGAAATTGGAGGAGGGACTAATTCTTCATTCTTAGCATTGTTACCGAAGGAAAAAGGAGCGTCCAGCTTTGACAGGTTCCGACCTATCTCCCTATGCAATACCAGCTATAAGATTCTCACCAAAATCATAGCGAACAGAATCCAAAGCGTCCTCCCTGCTATTATTCCGGAAAATCAAGGAGGGTTCATAAAAGGAAGGAGCATAACGGACAATATCATTCTCGTCCAAGAGGCACTTCATTCAAGCCTACATCGAAAAGACAAAGATCTCTCAAATGCTTTCGATAGGGTAAGGCATACATTTCTGTTCCAAGTGATGGAATGTTTTTGGTTTGCGCCCTCCTTCATAAGCTGGATTAGAGCATGTATCTCAGGACCTTGGATTGCTCCTTTGGTAAATGGACGAGCCACAAGGTTTTTTCAGGCAACAAGAGGACTCTGACAAGGATTCCCCCTCTCCCCCCTCCTATACGCTCTTCAAGCCTCTGTCCTGAGCCTTCAATTAGAGTTTGGGCAATGCCAGCTCAACCTTTCTGGGCTGCGTATAGCAAAAGGGGTCAAGGATATAAACCATGCACAATATGCAGATGATATGTTGCTGCTGGGAGGCGCAAGTCCAGCAATAGCAAAAAAATTCAAGAAGGAGCTTGATGTATTTACAAACATCTTCGGCAGCGTAATTAACTCAGCCAAGATTAAAATCTATGGGTGGAACATTAACCCAAGAGAAATGCATGATATCTCGCGAATACTTGGGATTGCCGGAAGCACCAGTTGGGAAGAATTTAACTACCTAGGAGTCCCTATTAGCAAGGCCGTCCCAAAAGTAGCACACTGGAACAACATGATAGAAAAAATCAAAAATAGAATTCACTCCTGGGGCGCCAATTGGCTGAACTTGGCAGGTAAACTAGTTCTCATAAAAGCGGTTCTATCCAGCATTCCAATTTATCAAAGTGCACTACTCTTAGCGCCCAGATCTGTAATACAGAAAGTAGAGGCGATGATCAGGCAGTTCCTTTGGGAAGGAGGAAAGAAAACAGGCAGAAGGCTACATCTAGTAAATTGGGGGAAAATTACAAAACCCTTTCTTGAAGGGGTCTCCAAATAAAGGACATGCAGATGCAAAATTTGGCTCTTGGAGCAAAATTTTTATGGAATCTCATCACAGGGACTATCAATTGGAGCAAGCGAGCCCTCTGGAAAAAGTATTTCCGGGGTCCTAGAAAAAAATGTTTGAGAAATCCAACAAGACCAAGGAAGGGCTCTCCAATCTTCAATTTATGCCAGAAGGCGTTGCCGGCCTTCCTCCCACATCTCACTTGGATCCCGGGGAATGGGCAAAACATTAACATTTGGGAGGATTCAGTTCTAGGAGGATCAGTGCTATCAACTCGACAGGAGCTAAGGAATTTAAAAGAATGGATGCAGAATAACAATATTCATAGTCTATGGGACATCTCGACTTGGCAAAATGATGAAAGCAAATCTTGGTCCAGGTGGGAGATCGCCTCTTTACCTCATGAACTGGAAGAAGAGTGGAGTAGCCTAAAGGAAGCATTGCAAGGGAGAAACCCCCTAAGAGAGAAAAAGAAGGACAAGATAGGCTGGGGTTCCAAAGCAGGAAATTACACCTCAGATGGGGGCTATCGTCACCTCGTCCCAGGCCCACAAGCTCCATAGGACTCGCCAGCCTGGAAGGTAATTTGGGCAGTGAAATCCCTCCCAAAAATTGACTTGTTTGTTTGGACAGTGGCCCAAAAAGGAGTTCTCTCTGGAGAAAATCTTAGGAAAAAAGGATGGGCAGGGCCTACAAGATGTCCACTTTGCTGTCAGGCAGAGGAGACGACAATTCACTTACTGTTAAGCTGCCCATTTGCCAGCGAGGTTTGGAATCTAACTCTTGGTTTAGGAGCCCTGACACCTTCCATCCCACAGGATTTCCAGCTTCTGTTTTCGAATTGGCAAGCCCTGTGCCCATTCAGGACAGCAAACCAAGGTCACCTAACAACGACATGGAAAGCTTTGCCGAAGTTTATTCTCTCGAAGATATGGTTGGAAAGGAACCACCGGATCTTCAGAGAAGAGAAAAGAACTCTAGCACAGGTAGCTGTTAAAATTAAAAGCCTTTTCAGCGAGAGTGCGACCCACTTCATAAAGACCTCCAATACGCGGACCCTGGGAACTGAAGAAGAAGAGTGGATGCGCCATCTTGGGCTTCAAATTGCCTCACCAGGAGGCTCTCCAATCATCTCACCTTGCAGCTGGGAGATTAGAATGGACAAGAGTGCTCTGGAGGAATGGAAAAGCTCTCTAAATACCGGCATTCTCTCATTCGATGGAGCGTCTAAGGGTAATCCAGGGAAGGCAGGGGGAGGAGGGGTAATAATGGATCCCACTGGGAACATCGTACTCAGGTATGCCTGGGGCCTAGGTATAGAACCCAACAACAAAGATCAAGCTCTTGCCCTCTGGCAAGGGCTCTCCCAAGCCCTGTCCTTAGATATTCGTAATTTAATTGTGATTGGAGACTCCAGGCTGCTAATTCAAACCTTAATTCAGAACACCAGGGTAGCAGATGGGCACCTCAAGCACGTCATTGATAAAATAAGAATCCTTAGGC
>JASDQU010685241.1:23539-47709 GCA_032191745.1 Picea mariana | reverse complement strand
AGAATTTATTTGTGTTAATAGCAACATGCACACATTTTTGGAAAATGCACATGCTTTATGAACATGCACATGTCTTTTTAAACTAATATTACTATTTTACAAGCAACTTTCGTTAGAAGATATGCCATAATTACTTTGAAAATGGAAATCATGCTCTGTGATGCCTATATTTTGTGAAAACAATCCTCCTAATCCCACAACAAGGAATATTTCATGTGAATTTTTATTGTGGAAAGACATTATGATGATGGAAGATAAGTTAAGAAAAAATGCTTTTGTTGGATGTGTAAATGGAAGGGAACCTATAGGCTCTGGATCTGACTTCCAAACACAAGAATATCCTATATAAATAATATCAACATAAGTATCTTTCTCTCTTAATGGATCTCTTCCTTGAACCGCGCTAAAGGAAACCTTTATTCCTACCCCTACCTTTGCTTCTAGGTATTGATATCAATCTCCAACATGTGTGTTATGGCCTGAATAATGAAGGTGGCGAGGGATGATTCACCTGAAAACTAAAGGTAAGGAGGGAAATACCAATTCTTTTATGAAATCCAATGGAATAGCATAGAAGAGATATGTAATTCAACTTTCAGACGAGGCCTCCTCTCGCCTTAGTCGAGTGGCTTCATTCCAATTGATATCAATTTTCATGTAATTTTAAGGCTCTCTAAGAAATGACGCCACTATCCATAAATTCTAAAGCTTAAATCCACCCACCATAATTAATTAAAAATATAATATTTTAATTAAAATTCGTTATAATTCATAGAATCTCTAAACAAAACCATCTTACAGTACACAATAAATTCCATCAAAATTCATGAATCTTGTTAAAATTAAGGAACAATCTATAGTGAATTATATATACCTCCAATGAAATCAACCTTGATGGTTTTGATTTATTAAGGTTAATGAAAAATTGTAGCAAAGATTTAAAAAAATACAATTGTTAAGATATATTTTATGGTGCTTGTTGGGTATTGAGAGACTATATTGAAGTAATTGTAATCAAATCAATATAAATTAGAATAAATCTAAACTAAAAAATAGAGACATAATTATTTTGTTATTAATTATTTTTAATTTATTTTTCCATCGAACTTTTATTGGAAAATGTCCCAAAATTACCTTGAAAATAGCCATTATGTTGCATACTTAATGAGAATCTTTTGTAAAAATAATCCTCTTTATAAAAATACATAATTTCTTAACATGAATATCAAAGGATCTTGAGAAAATAAACTAAGTCCAAAACTCATGAATGCAAGATGTGTTGATAAATAATATGGGATCCATAATGGGGGAGGATTGAGACCACGAGTGATTGATACCATGAGTGAGATTTGGAGAATATTTTATCTTCCTCGGTGTAATAACTATTTTCTCTGGCTTTCCATAATAACTCTTTTTTGGATGCAAAAAAGACACAATATTGGTATGTTCACAAGGAAATACGTTCTTCTTGTTTTGTGATAGGTAGGGCATTTTTTAAGAAAGGGTCCAGAAAATGCAAGGTTTGTACAAAATAAGGTAAAGGTATGAAGATAAATGTACAACATAGAACTGTATAACGGTAGTGAATTGAAATGGTGAACAATTTCTATTATGTAGTAAATATGAATAGAGGTTTAGGTTGATTTATAAGTGTGTATGTTTATGAATGTTTATGAGTATAACAAAAGAGCCTTGAACCTCCTAATTTTTAGTGTAAAAGAATATTATATAATAAAAGAATTAAAAAATAAATAAAAAATTGAAACAAGTTACATTATAAAAGCTAAGAGGATGAGAAAAACAATTTATCATAAAGATAAGAAGATGGATGCCAAAAAATTCTAATGACCATAAAGATGACATACTAGGTAAACATCCAAGCTTAAAAGTGTCACCAATATTTATAGATGAAGACCTCATTCTATAAAAGAAAGTCAAATTAAGGAAGTTCAAAAAGTAAAAGAAGTTAAGAAGGAAGGGAAATGAGTAATAATTAGAAATTGAAAAGCTATTGTCTAGAGATAGAGACCAAAATGATAATAATAAATAATAATTTGGTACACATAGATAAAAATCTAAGGAACTTCAAGTAGTCCTTTACCTTCTTAACGTTTTATAGACCATCATCATCATCATGGCAAGCACTATAATATGAAAAAAACATTTTCTTTTCATAGACAAATAAATAAATGTTATTTTAACAAAACAATAATGAAACTATCACCTGATTTAAAAAACACAATTGTTAAAATATTATTAAAATTCTAAGGAAATTCAAGTAGTCCTTTACCTTTACATATTTAATTCAAGTCAAAGATGGTCAACTCTTGAAAAGGCATGGCCTATGAAATAAACTAAACTCTCACATGATTTACATAAATGACCTTCTTATCAAACTTGAATATGAACTAATTTAATATTTTATTTTATTTTTAAATTTAAATGATATGCAGTTTGAGTGGGTTTAATGGTTGAGAACAAATGTTTACTCTTTGGACGTTCTTGGAAATTACAAGTTAACAACTAAACGGGCAGAAGTTATATTTACATAAATGCCCTTCTTATCAAATTTGAATTTGATCTAATTCAATGTTTTGTTTTTTGAAAAATTCAAATGATATGCACTTTGAGTGGGTGTAATGGTTGAGAACAAGTGTTTACTCCTTGGACGCTTTTGGAAGTTACAAGTTAACAACTAAAAAGGCAGAAACTATATATGTTTATGATTAGTATTTCACCTCAAGGGTAGGGCTATAGAATTGTTTCATTGTTGACCATCAATTACTTAAAATACATTCCAATTCTCCAATATTGCACATAGGTTCAACAAATAATTATTTTTTTTATAATAGTTTAATGACTTTTGTGGCAAATTCTATTGGATAACGAGTTAAAAAATCTTATGTCCATGAGATAATGTAATTTTTTCACTTTTATATAGCCTAAGTTTTAATTTTTTATTATAACTTTATACACCTTTATGTTAGGGCTTTAAATATACTAATATGATTTGTCTCAAAAAACTATTGCATTTGATAACGTCTTGAGTGAACGCCACCTATGTCAGATCTTTAAACGGCTTTGACAAATAATCATTTTACTTCATAACTATTGACATTTCATTAAAACAAGTCCATGAAGGATTTAAATAACTATGTAGTCATCGTCTTTGCCTGCACTACCTTGACAACTTTGCAACCACTAAGAAAACCTCCACTACTTTGAATACAACACCTTCACAATAGGTCCTATAGAATTATTATGACCTTTGTGTCCAAATAAATTTTCAGATGGAGGAGGAAATCCATACTAGAGAAAATGGGAGGACACCTATTTCTCGAGGAACCACATTGGTTCTATGCAATTGTAACTCATTTAACCAAATCTTTGTCTCTCTTTACTAGATATAAAAAAACTGAATTTATCTTACCAATCAAAATTGAATTGGTGGTGTTTCTTACTTAGCTATGATGAACATATCCACAACATCCATGTCTTCATATCCAAGTACATATGTAAACTCAACATTTTCTCCCCTCAAACACAAAATTTTAAAACATGATAAATTGGTCTACAATCTAGGTGGGTTAGGGAATCTTGTATTGTTCTATACATATATAAAAATATCTCTGAAATAGAAATGATGTAAGAGAAGAGATTTGGATAACATGTGAAATGGACATCTATAATCCTCCTTCTTCACTTGAATTTCCATATTTTTATTGTTAAAATAGTAGGTGAATGGAGATTTTTCAACCAAAATGGAAGACCCCATTCTTTTTAACTATGTTCCTTGCCCAAGTTATTTATACTATAGTGGAAAGACCAAGGGAGATCAATAGGCTTCACATGTGATGCATTGATTATGGATGACAATAGGAAAACAATAGAGGTAGTGGGATACATAGAAGGAGTCTTAACAATGTCTATTGTTGTGGGTACCTATGCTCTTGATTCCTTTGCCTCTCACATTGCTAATGTTTTTGGCTCTCGATCAATAATTGGACATTCTAACTAGCTCTAAGCCATTTTATTTGGTCATGACCTCTCCACTGAAGAGAAAGTCTCAAGTGCTCCTCATGTTCCCTTTCATTGTGATAATAGAAGAGAATGTAATATAGAGAAACTTGCACAAAGCGGTCTAGATATTTGTGGAAAATTACCATTATATCTATAATTAGTGCCCTATATAGTGTAATATCTCAGTATGAATGAATATGCATACATATAGGTATTATATTCTAATCAAATCAATACAAGAGGAATCATACTACTTACAATACGGATACATAAGGAAGGTTCCTATCTTTCTGCTTATATGGTGTTAAGCATGGGACTAAGACTACACTTTTTATGTCATGCACTAGAATTTGACACCTCTGCTACCATAAACCATTTATTAGGCATCAATATGATTAGTTAGGTAGGGTAAGGCATTGTCTCACCTTCTATATTACATCACTTTGGATTTTCTTGGGTTTTGATTGGTTCTATAATTGCACACATTCTTATCGCTTTACCCTTACATAAATAATAAAAAGGTAATCAATGTGGTACTTTCTACTACTGGCCAAGAAGATATGATATCAACAATCAATTATGTATCCAACACGTGAGTCATCCTTGGTTGTAATATCCATGGATGATTTTAGGGGCTAAATTTTGCACATGGGCTAATTTTCGATGGTTTTTCCAAAAAAAAGATTCATTATTTTAAAAATGATTCGCCCAAATTCTATAGGACAAAATTATTTTACCTTAAAAATCGCCAAAATTTTATTAAAACTATATAAAATCCTTAGAAATTTGAATATTTTTACAAAAATATTGCCAAACATTTATAGTTGGCATATGAAGGATTAGTAAGATTCACGGAAGTTTCTACATTTCAAAATAAATTTCCATCCTTAAAATCATCCATGGTAATATCCCTAATCCAAACCCCAATTGTAAATGAAATTGTGAATGTACATTTAAGCTAGTGAGACGTTAGCACCAATTTATGATTACCTAAAATTATAAATGTACATTTAGGATGGTGAGTCGTTAACACCTTGTGTTGGTTCAGTTTTGCGCGCACTTGACTAGTACGCGAGGATTGTTTTCCAAAGAAGGGTACATAGATTCCATAGTGTTGTGCGCACTAGAGTAAGTTCCCATGGATTATCTTGAAGTGTGTATCGGACCGATTTATATGTGTGTGTGTGTGTGTGTGTGTATTTGAGGTTGAAGAGCTTGTGTGATTAATGGGTCAGTGATCCGAGATGAAAAAAGTTCAGTGTGTCTATCCTTGTAAAATGTAATCACACTTAAATTAGTAATAAAATCACATTGTTGCACACAGACCTCGCAAATGAAAAGAGACGAGGGACTAAACTCCACCGAAAAGGTAAAAGGCGGAACTTAAGTCCAAGGGAATATATATTTTCAAAAATTTTAATTATGGATATTTATTTATTTTAATTTCTCGAGGGATGGGAACGAGGACCACCAAGTGGCTAAAGATAATTATGAAGGTAGCAAGTGTCAAGTTATGACCATGAAAATATATTGTTGAGACTTACTGTATTTTGGGGGTATTCATTCATTTTCTTCGTCATCCACACTATCTGGAATTCAGACCACCATTACCATTTCTATAAGAAAAACTTGGAAAAAAGAGTTTTCCCTATTGTAACCAGAGTATTTTTTGTCAAAGAGGCGGGTTGTAAGGCCCGTGAGCATTCTCTCCATGTGATATATGTGTTTTCGAAGGGGTGGGTTGTTAGGTCGGTGAGCATTCTCTCCATGTGAGAGATTTGTTGTTGAAGAGGTGGGTTGTCTGGCCTGTGAGCATTCTCTCCACGTGATATATTTGTAATCGAAGAGACAGGTCGTCAGGATCGTGAGCATTATCTCAAGGTGAGAGATTTTTTCTTGAAGAGGCAGGTTGTCAGACCTATGAGCATTCTCTCCAAGAGAGAGATTTTTTTTCAAAGAGGAGGTTTTTTAGGATCGTGAGCATTCTCTCCAGGTGAGATATTTGCTACGAATTGTTCCCTAGTGCATTGGGCATTAGTCATAGAGTTCTGAGATTTCATGTATGATCCATTGTTGAAGCCCTGGAAGGGTAATGGGGTAGGCAATGGACTATTGAGCAAGGAACAGACAAACTCCCTTGGGTGGGATAAGCATGTGTAGAATGGGAAACTGTAGGCTAGTTTCAACAGTTGAGCACCTTGGATTGAAGATTTTTTTTGTTTATCAGACCTTATCCTGACATTAAGAATCTTTTTTCCTTAGTGTATTTTAAGCCCCATCATGGGGGTGACCTATTAATTAAAGTATACATGAGAAACAAAGTCTATGGTTGGGAGGAACATTTGAGATCTACGCGTAATTGGTGACTCTTTATAAAAGTTAAGTGTCATTTATATTCTTGTCTAATTTAATGTGTGTTTATTTACCTATGTCTGATATGGTGTTATTTCTGGTATGAGGTTGCATAGGATTAATTGATGTTAATTTGTATAATGTTGTTTGCAATGTAAAGCATGATGTTGTTATTCAGTAATTGTTGTCGCACATGGAGAGTATGAAAATCATTGAGTTTCTTGTTAGTTAAATTTGTAATGATGGTCATGATTTTCCTAGGAAAGGGTATAATTGTCATGCACGTAGGGAAATAATCCATACACGCATGAGAATGGAATCATTGTGTGCAAGGGAAAGAAGTTTGCACGCACAAAGAGAACTAAATTTGCATGTGACACTAGAGTGGTTTAATGCATAGTAGTAATAATGTGTTCATAGTGGTTAGATGCACAATAATACTTGTGTGAAATGAATGATTTTGTGCACAGATGTATTATATGTTAATTCCTCTATTATATCTAATGCGTGAAGAGCAAAATTTTGTGTGGCACGATCCAGCTTGGGATCTCCATCTTGGGATCATGCATGTTACCTCACATGTTTCTATGCAAATAAAATTTTTAGTGTAGCATCTGCGCACTAGATTTTTGGAGTGACATTTCTCAACAATAGGCTAGGTAAGTTACAAGTTGGTATTAGAGTGTGGTAACCAACTAGGTGGATGGGTACATTAATGAATGGTATCAAAGAATTTTTTAGTGGTGGTAACATCGTACGTTACAAATTGGTATCATAGCTCCAGTTTCAACACTGAGCCTACATGGGTTGATTATCTACTTAACGAAGAATTCAGACTAGTAAGTGGTCGAATTTGGAATTACAGCATGGCCATGGTGCGCATATAATAAGAATGTGCAAGTGCACCCACTAAATTTTGACATTTTGGGGTGCAGTGCTGGAAATGCACAAAAAACAATGGTGCACAGATGTGCGCACAAATTTTTTTGGGATGCGCGAAGAAAAATTGGTGGATGATGTGAATAACTGATACGCAGTGTATATGTTGAATATTGACATTGTGCATTGGTATGTGTTGAATACCATTTCACACATGATATTTAGAATAAAGAAAGAAAGACTAAAAGTGTATTTCGGTGAATTCCAAATGACCATAATTTACTATGCAAGACTCATAACTGTGCAAGGAAGTATTCGATGAGAAGAATATTTCTTGAAGACAATTTAAAATGTATTTTCAAAAGAAATACGTAACTAAGTGATACTATGAGAAGAAAATAAAAGAGTGATTTTAACTCAATCTTGGGACTATGACAATAGATCACTATGAAAGAATATTCTTAGAACTACTGAAATATGTTGCATTCATCAAGGAAGATAAAGTTAAAATGTAGGGGTACCTGAGTAGGCTTCCATCATTTTTCGGTGACAAGATACAATATGATGACCCTAATACATTGGAGTAAACCATAAGATGAGATAAATGTCTCTATGATCAGCAAATGGGAACACAGACTTTCCAAAAGTCTTGGGAAGACAAGAAGAAAAGCAACATGGAATAGAAGAATAAGGGGACTAAGCCACCATTTTTCATAAATACTTCTGAAGGTCAAAAAACTCTCAAGGAGCCTAGAATGACTGACACAATGGGGCAAAGACCAAGGAAATGACCTATGCATTTTTTAGGTTGTGGGGGAGACCACATGTACACAAATTTCCCTCACACAGGTGAAAAATTGAGGACTATTTAAAATCCATAGCAAGCAACGACAATTGAATATATGGGGAACAATGCACCAAGGATCCATGTAGCTATGGATAAAAAGCAAGTTGAGTTTCAATCGCACATGATTAAAGTGGATGGTAAGATTATTGGCCAACCCATTTCTATTTTAATTGATTCAAGACATAGTTATAGTTATCTAGATCCTAAGATGGTGGAAAGATTCCAATTTCCAAGAAGCAAGCTTGGAAAACCTTGGTTGGTGTAGTTAGGTAGAGGAGTAAAAAGGAAATTTAATGAGATGGTTAAGGCATGTCCAATGGACATGAATGGGTTCAATGCAAAATATTATTTAAATATCATACCTTTGGGATATTATGATTTCATCCTTCATATGGATTGGTTCGACCAACATAATGTCGTACTAGACTGTTACAATAAGCCATTTACTTGCTTGGATGAGGAAGGAAAATTAAGAACAGTTCAAGGTATTCCAAGCGCTGTAACTATCCAAGAATTTTCAACCTTGTAATTGAAGAAAAGATTCAGGAAAGGATTCCATGTATTTGTAGTGCACATGGAAGAGACACCTAAGGATAAAGTTCCAAATGTTGAATAATACACAATACTAAAAGAATTTGAAGATGTCTTTAAAGAAATATTGGGGTTACCACTGAAACGAGATATTGATTTCTCTATAAATATGATTCTTGGAGCAACACTCCTATCCAAGACTCCTTATTATATGATGAGTACACTAGAGATGAAGTTATTGAATATGAAACTTGAGGAGCTTATGAAGAAGGGGTATATACACCCTAGCATGTCATCTTGGGGTGCCCAAGTATTGTTTATGAAGGAGAAGGATGGTGCGTTGAGGCTTTGTATTGACTTCTGGTAGTTGAAAACGTAATAGTAAAGAACAAGTATCCTTTTCTAAGGATAGATGACCTCTTTGACCAACTGAGGGGTGCACAAATATTTTCCAAGATTGATCTCAAATATAGATATTACCAAGTGAGAACTAAAGATGAAGACATCAACAAGATAAATTTCAGAACAAGGTATGTATATTATGAGTTTACATTAGTTCCATTTGGGTCATCAAATGCACCAACTTCCTTCATGTGTTTAATGAATGGTATTTTTAGATTATATATAGATAATTTTGTCATTCTATTTATGGATGACATACTTATTTACTCAAAGTTTGAAGAAGAACATGAGAAACTATTGAGGATGGTGTTGCAAGTATTGAGAGAACATCAGTTGTATGCAAAGTTGAGAAAGTTCCCATTTTACCAGAGGAAGATTCATTACTTGGGTCATATCATTTCAGAGGAAGAGATAGTTGTGGACTCAGAGAAGATAAAAACCATTGAAGGATGGCCAACACCAAGGAATGTCGTATAGGTGAGGTCCTTCATGGGACTTGCAAGGTACTAAAAAAGGTTTATTGAACGCTTCTCAAAGATTGCACAGCCAATTACATCCTTGCAAAAGAAAGGTGAATGATTTGAATGAACTATAGATTGTGTAAGGAGTTTTCATCACTTGAAGAGTTTGTTGACAAGTGAGCCAATTTTGATAATTTTTGACCCTAATGAAGACTTTTTCATGTGCACAGATGCATGCAAGGACAAACTGGGTGGATTCCTTACTCAGAATAGGCATGTAGTATTCTATGAATCAAGGAAAGTAAAGGAGCATGAAAGACATTATGCTAGTCATGATTTCAAATTGGAAACCATAGCGCATGCCTTGAAGATGTGGAGGCACTACCTCATGGGAAAAAGATTAGATTTGAGGATAGACCACCATGGTATGAAATATTTGTTTGGGCATCTAAGTTTAAATGCCATACAAAGCATATAGTTGGAATTTCTGACTGAGTATGACTTTGGTATGAAGCATATCAAAGCTAAAGAGAACAACGTGGTTGACACACTAAGTAAAAAGGTACATGAGATGCATGCTACAACCATTAGCATGTAAAAATCAGATTTGTGTGTCATAATTTTAAAGGTTTCCAAATCAGATCAACGCTATGTGGAAATAAAGGAAAATTTACAACAAGGTAAATTGCAACAAAAATTCGAAGGTTATGAGAGAAAACACGATGGAATCCTCATGTATAGTGCAAATTTTATGTGACAAATGATCAGGAAATGAAAAATTTGTTGGTTATGGAGCCTCATTATATTCTTGATTCATAGGTTTGTTTCAATCGTGCTTGGACCCCATTTCCTAATGGGGGGTGTGGGGAAGCTTGTTCCCCCATAACTATTGCCAGGTGGGGGAGGAGACATTTTATTTAGCCCCCCCCTAGAGAGGGATTTGGTGATAGTGCCCCCGAAGAGAAATATTGGGAAAATTTTCCTTGTAAAATGTTGTAATTTCATAGTCAATCTAGACCATTCATTACAAGTTCGTAGATTTGACGGTAGAAGTTATTTTTAAGGTTATTTTTTCCTAGAAGGAAACCCTCTCTTGTGAGATAATTGTATTGTGGCTATGTATTATTGAGACTGTTGTACTCCCTGAGAGGATAATGCAAGAGAAAGAGGATGAAGTTACAATGGTTGAGTTGTAGGTTGTATTCCTTTATTTTGTTGGATAATAAAAGGAAGGACCTGGAAAATTATCTGGTGGATGTATCTCACACTAGGTGAACCACGTATATTTGTGTCTCTATTTATTTTGTATCTTCTATGTTTTATTTCAAAATTTGTTTTATTTTATTTCCCTATGATCCTATTTTTCTAACAACTGATATCAGAGCGAAAGGTACCTCATAGGAAAAAAGGCTTTCTGGTTCGAGTGGGAGCAATGGTGGAAGATGGAGAGTTTAGGGTCAAGAAATTTAATGGCCAAAACTACCAGTTATTGAAGATGCATATGGAAGATTATTTATATCATAAGGATCTATTCCTACCATTGGGAGGAATAGAAAATAATTTGACGACCATGAAGGACAAAGAATGGGAGTTTCTTGACAGAAAGGCACTAGGAACGATACGACTGATCTTGGAAGCATCAGTGGCTTTCAATATTTCAAAAGAAAAGACAATGAAGGAGTTGATTAACGCATTGACTAAACTATATGAAAATTTTTGGGCTTCCAATAAGGTGTTTCTAATGAAGAGATTATTTAATATGAATATGTTAGAGATTATTTAAATCAATTTAATAAGGTTACTAATCAGCTAAGTTCTGTAAAATTGGATGTTCATGATGAGGTCAAGGGTATTATAATCCTGTTCTCATTGCTAGAAAGTTGGAATGGTTTGGACATGGATGTAAGTAAGTCTCTCTTTGGTTCAAACACTATAAAATTTGATGATGTTTTTGGTGTTATCCTTAGTAATTAAATGCGATGAAAAGACATAGTTAAAACATCAAGTAATGCGTTGAATGTGGAGAACAGATGAAGACAAAATGATAGAGGAAAGGGATCAGGGATTCATGAAAATTCTAGGAAGGGTAGATCCAAATCCATACTGGGAAATATAGAGTGATGGAATTTTGGGAAGAAAGGACATCTGAGGAAAGACTACAGAGCTCCAAAGAAACAAAGAGATGGAAAACAGGAGAAAAATCAAGAAGCAATTGTAATAGGTGATGTGTTACAAGATTATCTAATTCTTTCTGTAGAAAATATTTATGAGTCTTGGGTAGTATATTCATGGGCTTCATCTCATGCCACACCCCATAGGAAACATTTTCTAGATTATGTTCAAGGTTATTTTGGATAGATTCATTTGGGTGATAATGCACCATGAAAAATTGTTGGAATGGGTAAGGTACAAATAAGGAAAATGAATGGAAACCAATGGTTGTTCAAAGTGGTAAGACATGTTCTAGATCTAATGAAAAAACTAATTTCAACATGGCATTTGGAAAGTGAAGTTTGTATATCCATATTTACAGATAAAGTGTGGAAGGTCACCAAATGATCATTGGTCATAGAAAAAGGAGAGAAGGTAGGTACATTGTATTTATTTACTGGTAACACTGATTCTTCTATGTCTTTAGCTTCTACAGGAGTGTATGCATCACAGTGGAATCATAGGCTTGGACACATGAGTAAGAAGGGGATGAAAATATTTCACTAAAGAAATTTGTTTCCATATATTAAACAAATTCATTTGGATTTATGTGAGCATTGTGTTTATGGAAAAAAAAAGAGTCAAATTTCTCAAAGTTGGAAGAGAAAAGAAGTGAAAGATTATATCGCTTTTCATATAGATCTATCGGGACTAGCTCAGGTATCATCTCTTGGTGGCTCTTGTTATTATGTTACTTTTATTGATGATGCAAATAGAAAAACATGGGTTTATTTAATTCGACAAAAATATGATGTTTTTGACACTTTTACGAAATGGAAAGCTTTGGTTGAGAAGGATACAAGACAAAGGTTGAAGTGTCTCAAATCAGACAATGGAGGTGAATAGTGGAACAAGGTGTTTGATGATTATTGTTCATACCATGGGATTCATAGAGAGAAGAAAATCCCAAAAAAACAACAAGAAAATGGTGTGTCAGAAAGGATGAAGAGGACAATCATAGAGCATGCAAGGAGTGTGATATTGCATGTAGGGTTGCCTTTACAGTTTTGGGTATATGTTGTAGATATTTTTATTTATTTGATAAACAGAGGACCTTCAAGTTCTTTGGATTGTGTCATTACAGAGGAGGCATGGACATGTAAAAAGGTAAACTAATCATTTTTGAATACTTTCGATTGTGAAGCATTTGTCCATATTGATCAAGAAAATAGAACAAAGCTTGAGGAAAAATCTAAGAAGTGTACCTTTATTGGATATGATGTTCATGATTTTGGTTATCGCTTATGGGATTATTAAAATCACAAAATCATTATGATTAGAGATGTCATATTCAGAGAGAAGGTCATGTACAAAGATCAATTGCAAAGAAAGAAACGGGAAAAAGAAAAACCAGAATACACAATGCTTGATGAGATCACTGGAAAATAAATTCCAAATGTACTAGAAAATAAAAATTTACAACAAAAGGAGAAGATGGAACCTCAAACTCCTATAAGGGTTGTTAGAATATCTACCAGATTAATTAGACCCCATGAAGAATACCCTCCTTCATTGTAATATTTATTGTTGACTGATTCTAGTGAACCAAAATGTTATGAAGAGGGAATATAGGTAGACACTAAAAAGAAGTGGGATAAAGGCATGAAAGAGGAAATGGATTCCTTGGTAAATAACTAGACTCGAGACTTGGTTCAGTTTCCTGTAGGAAAAGAGCATTGCAGAATAAATGGGTGTACATGTTGAAGGAAGAATATGGAGGAAAAAAATGGTACAAGTCTACACTTGTTGTAAAGGCATTTGCACAAAAGAAAGTTATAAAATTTGATGAAATATTTTCTCCTGTTGTTAAAATGACTTCAATTAGGACTATTTTAAGTCTCGTGGAAATAGAATTTTTTCATCTTGAACAATAATATGTAAAAACAACTTTTATCCATGGTGATTTGGAGGAAGAGATTTATATGCAGTAGCCATATGGGTATGAGGTCAAAGGAAAGGAGAATTTGGTATATGGGTTTAAGAAGAGAGTGTATGGCCTAAAGAAAGCTCCAAGGTAGTGGTATTTGAATTTTGACATGTATATGACAGAACAAGGTTATAGTAGATGTCATTTTGATCACTGTGTTTAGTTTAAAGGGCTAGAAAATGGAAGCTATTTTATCTTGCTATTGTATGCAGATGGCATGCTTGTTGCAGTGTCTAATATTCATGATATAAATGTGCTCAAGAATAAATTAGCTAATTCATTTTTGATGAAGTATTTGGGTGTTGCAACGGAAATCCTTAGTATGAGAATAACAAGAGACAAGAAAAAATGCAAATTGACATGCTCTTAGGGTGAGTACATAGAGAAGGTGTTGGAGAGGTTTAGAATGCAGAATGCAAAACTAGTTAGTACACCTTTTGATCTAGATTTATGAGTGGAATGAATGGAATAAAAGATTGAATACAATAACATAGAGATGGAAACAACAACAACATATATCTAGTGAACAATAACTTCTATTGAATAAATACAATAGGCTGAAATTGTAAAACTACAGAACTGGTAACAACTTGCTCTAATAGTGGGTGTTATGTCTCAAAAGAGATGTGACTTGATATGTGCATCCATCTGAGAAGAATGATTATAATGATTCTCAAGAGGAGTTTTTAACATTACTCATGAATTCCAAAACCCTAGACATCCAAAAACCTAACCCTAGAAGATGAAATGCCAAAAGTTATGTGGACCCCTATTGGTAAATTGGTTCCTCAAGTTCTTGGGGTCATAAATTTTGCGTCTGACCTCTTTTTTAGGCACATAATAGCCAGCTAGAAAATCATTTTAGAGAAATACACATTATGTTGTCAAACTTTGGTTCTGTCTACAGTTTGACTGTGGCATGCCAAAAAAACATTGTTTAGGGCCCCAAAACAGCCTTGGAAGTACAGAAAGATGTGTTGACATGAAAATTTCCAAAATAAGATAGTTGAATTAGGTTGGTGAACAATAATCTCCACCTAGAATATGTGTAAGGCTTCAAACAACCCCATAAGTGTAGAACCCACAATTACAAAGAAGTACAAAAGAACGTGTTGAACTAAAAATTGTCAAGAGGAGCTAGTTCGAATAGGTGGGTGGCCACCAATATCCACATGGATCAATACTCCTCCCTTAGGAATAAATGGTCTCCATTGCATTGAGTTCCCCCATCAGGTGAGGAACGTTTTGGTGAATTTGGCCCCTCGTGAGCCACTTTCCTTGATGTAGGAGTTTCCCTTCCCTGACAACCCAATAAAGTTGGATCCTTTGTTGGTGAGTGCCCTTAACCTGTGTGTCCACTATATGATCAATTGATGCTTATTCCATGTAGTCAGGGTTGATCTCGATTGGTGAATTTTTTTTTTCAATCTCTGAGGTGTCCAATAATGGTGGAGGATATGGTGGAGGAGCTTGGTGTCCAATAGTGACCAGAGACTCGACCAAAATGTGATGAGGAACCTGTTGTCCTGATCTAAGGTGATGGTTTGTGGTATCCCAAAATGGATCCACACTCATTCAAAGAAGAGCTTGGTAGTATATATTGTTGTGATGCTCTTCTTGGAGGCTGTGATAATGGCCACCTTTGAAAATCAATCAACCACCACAAATACACAAACATTGTTGTTCTTGGTGGACGGAAGGACAAACATTTAATCCATTGAGATGGATTCCCAAGGCCTCTTGGGAGTAGGAAGAGGGGTGTATAAGCCTTGCTTCATGATGGCTGGATTGGAAAGGGCATAGGAACTGGAATATATGATATACTTGTTGACATATTTTCGAATTTTTGGCCAATAAAAATGTTTCTGTATCATAGCCACTATTTTTTCCACGCCAAAATTTTCTGCCATCCGATTGTAGTGAGCCTCCCAAATTAGATTTGCACGCTCGCTCATGGGAACACAAAGTTTTCCTAGATGGAATAAAAATCCATCCTAGATGTGAAAATCAGTGACATTCACTCATGTAAACAAGAGATGATAGGTGCTGGCGAGGTCAGTGTCATGCTAATAAATTTGGGACCACTCATATGCCTCATGCCTTCAAGAATGGAGTACTGTGGTGAGTGACACAACAAGAGGGAGACTGAGGCAGTAAACGAAACAATTTGTTCTCCCTTTTTTATACTTGATGTTGAGATGGAACTGTTGTAGGTATCTAGACCACTTTTGAACTTCCCCAGTGTCTATATGAACTGTAGAGGCTTGTGATCAGTGTGGATGATTGTCTCCTTTCCTAGTATGTAATGTTTCCATTGACAACATGTCGGTACAATGGAATACACTTATTTGTCGTAGGTGGCGTATATTCAAACAATATCTGAGAGTGTCTCATTATTATATGTTATTGGATGACCATGTTGAGTGAGAACTGCCAAGCTCTTCTTTTTACAGATCAGGTAAGAGAGTACTGGAGCTAAGAAGAAGTGATGATTCAGATCATCAAATGCTTGTTTTTGTTCCTTCCCCCATGCAAACTTTGCCTTGCCACTGCCCTTGGTTACTTGGATGAGGCCCATGCAATATGGGAGAATCCCAACATGAACCTTCAGTAGAAGTTGGAAAGACCCAAGAATCTGTGAATCTCTGTTTGTGTGGTCGGGGCTCCTGAGTCAAAATGACTTGGATATTAGTTGGATCCACATGTACCCCATGGTCATCAACAATGTATCCCAAGTATTGGGCCCTGTTCATGCCAAAGGAGCATTTTTCCAAGTTGGCATATAGCTTTTGCTGCTGCAAAGTGCCCAAAACCTATTGAATATGTTGCATGTGATCCTCCCCAATTCTGTTTAATATGAGGATTTCATACAGATATACCACCACACAAGAGTTGGTGAAGTTTCTCAATACATCATCCATCAATCTCATGAATTTTTTTGGTGCATTTGTTATGACAAAGGGCATGACCAATCATTCGAAGAGACCTTATTTAGATTTGATAGTTGTATTCCATACATCAATTGGTTCAATGGGAACGTGGTGGTAGTTAGAGATTAGGTCAATCTTGCTGAAGAAATTCCCCCACTTCAGTTGGTCAAGAAGGTCGTCAATTCGAGGAATTGGGTACCGGTTCTTGATTGTGATTTTGTTTAGTGATCTGATTTAATGTTCCTTCTCACTCTAAGTTAAGGTGTCTTTGAGCCATCGCCTCTCCAATTTTGTAATGTCATTGAGTAATAATACAAAGAGTCTATGTATCACTGACCCCTTTGTAATTTTCTCCTGAGCATAATAAAATTCCCATTTAATTGAGGATATGTGTGAGTTAACGCATTTTTTTATTTGGTTATTTTTCCTATGAGTTGCAGTGCTCTATGCATACTTTGTTGAAGTAAATTTCCAGCATGTAGCACCTACACATCTAGTTTATTATTTCTGGTCGCGTTTTCGACTTGTCAGGGAATTTTCCTTTGCACATAAATCATAGATGTATTATATCTTGATATCTTGGGTTTGTGCGGTGTTTGTTAGCTTCCCACAAACCATAAACATGTTTTGACAATTCACCTACTACCAATTTCACCCTCTGTGCATTTTTCTTTATCCATGAATGCTCAAGTCAACTTATATAGATTTTTCTCTATCAAGAATGTTAAAAATTAACTTCCATACATTTTTTGTTGCTATGGATTGCCAAAATATCCTTGGTAATTTTATTGCATCATGGGTTATTAAATATAGTCTTCCAAACTTTTTTACACACCATTGGTGACAACATTTCCCCCTATAGCCTTCTTCATAGTTGTGGGTCAATTATTTTGACATGCAGAGGGTTTCCCTTCATTATTGGTTGTTGAATCCACCTCTTATATATTATTTTATCCACCAGTCGACCCACTTAGAATTCGATTGAAAAACATCCCTTTGTTGACCCAACTTTGGTAAATATGACTTGGGTAAATTCGACTTGGGTAAATCCAACTTGGGTAAATCCAACTTGGATCAATTTGACTTGGTCAACTGGCATTACCTCCAACCAAACTTTCTACATATCTCTGACTCATTTGTTTTTGACTCGACCTATGGCTTGATTGGTTGATAATTTCCTGTAATCTAAAGAGCGAAGGTTATAATTTTTTTATTTTGCAAACTTATCTATCTTGGTGAGACAGACATGACATAGGCCTACCATTTATGGATCAGATGGTATTAGAGAAGGTTCCAAACTCTTGGAGAACATATAGAAGGTAAAGAAAACAACTAATACCAAGTATTAGACATGCATTGTTGTGATGCCTACATAGGTTTAGAAGACCACCAGCGGCGAGAAGTCCTCATGTAAGAAATGACAGGGAAGACATAGAGGTCATATTTGCTCGACTAGAGAATATCATTACTGCAATAACATGTATGGTAACACAATTGTTGTTAATGCAGGTTAAGGAAACTAGCAACATGATAGAGTCAATCCTAGAGAACTCACCTTTTAAGACCCTCCCCCAAGAAACGTTTTTGTGAATTTGAAAATCTCACAAGAGGCATTGTTTTTAAGATCATGAGGAAAATGGGATATGATGGCCAAGGGATAGGAAAGGAAGGCCATGGGATTTTTATTCCTATTGTATCTCAACAGACGCCCAAGAATGAAGGCGTAGGATTCAATGGATAAGCATCAATAACAAGTTCAATTCAAACCACTTTCGTCAAGGAAAGAGGAATCATAAAAGAAGTCATTCTTATGGAGGAAATGGAAGTTGGAGAAGGAGTGTGCAACAACCTAGTCAAATTTACTTCTGTAAACTTGGAAGAGGGAAGCAAAGAGATGATTTTTTGATCCATATTAGCTCCAATCATTGGGGGACGAAGCAACCAAGCATCATTAAAGACCGAAAATGTATGGCTTAGTTTGTTTTTGTTGCAAGAGAAGGGGTCATAAGGCTAGTGATTGTTGGTACTCTAGAAGGAAAATCATCCCATGTGGGAACTATTGTCACTAATTAATATTTACTAGACATTGGAAGGCCAAATGTCAGAGGTTTCATTCATAACTCCATCCCAAGAGCTAGACAACCAAGAAGAAATCTCAAATTCAAGGTCAAGGGGAAACATTAGTCGTTGGAACTTACAGCCCAAGGAGTAGTGGTAGTCCAACAAACTATTACAACAATGAATTTCATACACAACCATGAGAAGAACAACAATTTTTTTCCAAAGGCAACCCCTACTCACCTCTTAATTTCTATCCTACACCAGAGGCATAATTTCTTTGATATTTTCCAAAGTTTGCTTGTTGATCAGATAATAATATTGAAGGGAGTTGAAGATTTTGGGGACCAAAATACTACAAATGGGCAGGTGTGATCCAAATTGGAGCCTCACCCAACATACCTTGTAAAATTGTAATTATTATTATTTATTTACGTTTGTCTTTTAGGAAAAATTGGAAATGGAAATGAACCATGCCACAATTGGCATTCTAAAGTAAATGCATTAAAAAAATGAACGTTGAAGAAAAGAGAGGAATGGAAGGGATACACAAGGATAAAAAGGGAAGGGAAATAGTAGAAAGAAAAGCTCTAAGAGGAAATTCTACTTGATGTTGAGTGCACAAAGGAGATAATGTACCTATTCACTCTAAGAGAAGGTGTCTCTGATCCTTCCCCTCTGCAATTCTATAATTCCAGCAAGTAACAATACACAAAGTTTGTGTCGCACTCACCCCTTTGTAATTTTCTCTTGAGCATAAAAAAATTCCCATTTAAATGTTGAAATATATGAGTTAATGCATTTTGTTATTTAGGTACCTTTGTTATTTGTTACAATACTTTATGCATACTTTATTGAAGTAAATTTTCAGCCTATAGCACCTGTACATATAGTTTATTATTCTTGGGCATATTTTCAACTTGTCAAGGAGCTTTCCTTTTCCCATAAATAATATATGTATTATATCTTGAAGTTTGGGGTTCTTGGGGCACTTGTTAGATACCAAGGAATCATATACACATATTGACAATTCGTGTGGTACTAATATATCCCTCTATACATTTTTCTCTCTTCGTAAATGCTCAAGTCAACTTCCATCCATTTTTCTTTATCAGTAAATACTAAAAACCAACTTCCATACATTTTTATTGATTTGGGTTGCAAAAATTTCTCCAATCATTTTACTACATCGTGGGTTATTAAAAAACGTCTTCCAAACATTTTTACACACCACTCGTAATCAAATTCTTCCCTTGAACCTTCTTTGTAGTTGTTGGTCACTCATTCCATAATGCAAATGGTTTCTCTTCATTATTGGCTATTAAATTAACCTCTTATCTATTTTTTTAGCCACGATTCAACCCACTTCGAATTGCCTTCTCCGTTTGGCCGAGTTCCCTTCTTCATGCAACCAAAAAAGATCACTTGGTCAACCCAACATGGGTAAATCTGACTTCGGTAAATTAGAATTCGGTAAATTCAAGTTCAGTAAATATGACTTGGATAAATTTGACTTGGATTATTTCAGCTTGGTTGATGCAGGAGCATCACTCCAACATCATCAAGTGCCAGCTAGCCAACACATCAAGTGCACATTCAATGGAACAAGAGAGGCACAACCCTCTTGTTTTTTCAAATTTTGAAAAATTGTATTAAATGTTGTAAGGCTGGTAGAGACAAATCCATGCATGTGCATAGGCTGTGATTAGAAACCATCTTTAATGGTTGTAAGGATGAGATGTAGATCTGATTTGGACTAGACAACCATTCAATGTAATTGAATGTAAATTAATGAGAGTTGGTGAGATGGAGGGAAGATCTTGAGGAGTCCCTCTTTGTAAAAAGATCTTTTTTGAATCTAGATTGAGTTTAGGAAGGGTAGAACAGAGAATAGGTTAGAGAGGAGAGGAATCCATGACTTTGTTTTAGTCCGAGCTCACATTGTAAAGAAGCATTTCATATTAATACAATCAGAGCAGTTTTTCCTACATGTTATTCTATGTTTGTTGATGAATGTCTTTATGTGTTCATGATATGTTGTAGATGTATGTTAGATGTGCATTTGTAGGGATAGATAGATTTTCCTATCTGAGAGTTCTTTGATCTCAGGTTTGGATTCTTTGTGGTTTCATGCAAGAGTTCATGACAGAGTAACATGGTCTCTGAAAACCAGTGCAGGAGTGCACTTCTGAATTGTGTGAAATTTTAGACAAAGACGTGCCAGGAGGGAACACAAGCTCAAGTCATTGACCCAAGGAGGAACCCTCAAGGTTGCTAAACACCTTGAAGGAGAAACTGTACAGAGGAGAGCATAGAGAGGATAAGAAGAATTGTTGAGAATTCTGTAAAGGCTCTGCCAAGAGCGCATTGAGAAAATGCACAGAATGCATTGAGGAGAACTCTATTTTGATTTCACTGAGAACACAGTGTCACTGAGGATTCTGGAGGACTCTACCAGGTGGACATTGATAAGTTGCATAGAGTGCACAGAAGGACTCTTTTCAAGTTCTATAGAGAAGAGAAGTGTCATAGGAGGAGAGACACTCACAGAGTTACTGAATACTTTGTTAAGATCAGCAAGGAGGGCTTGAGTAGAAGGTCGTGAGGAGGACACCAAATTTTCCTTTGAGGACATAGAAGGGAGAGTCCCCTAGAGGCTCGAGTAAATAAATCTTTCGAAGGATAGTGCCTTATCACACCGAGTAATAACAGAGTGAGAAGAAGGTCGAGAAACCCTTTGAGGTTTCACAGTTGACAAAGCTCCGAAAGGATAGTTTTCCTAGAATGCAGGCGATATCCAAAGGAATTGAGCTCACAGAGGAAGCAAAGGTCGAGGCCTTTGAAACTTCAGAAAATCTCCCAAGGGGAGGGAGGAAGTTCTCAATATTAGGAGGGAAGAGCATAGCTACCATTGGATCAGGCAAAGGACGGGATCTGGACTATCCAAGTCTACCTCCAGTCACATAAAAGATCATGCAAAAGATTAGATTTGGGCCTTCAGATCTAGCATCGATATCCGACAACCATTAGATTGAGCAAAGATGCATGGAGTTTAAGCACTTAGAAGCACCCAGGAAAGGAGCCATATGGATGGTGAGAGGCCTTCATGAAGGGAGTGCTGAAGTTGTGAAATTCGTTGGATCTTGCAGAGTCACAAGGTGGTTAGAGGCTGGTGAAACCCATCATCCAGGATTCGAGGGTCAATATGAGTCGTTCATCTCATTCCAGCCCACATCGTTGGATCATTTCATGAATTCGAGGTTCGTGAGTTTGGAGGGAAGACCAAATTCTTGGTTTTGGGAAGTCCTGAGTTGCAAGGAGTAGGGAAGGAGATCCAGAACATTGGATCCAAGCCATGGGAGAACAGTTGGATCAGAACCTCCGAGTGGTATCGCGTATCGAGGGTTCGAGGATTGAAATAATTCTTTTTTACTACAGAAGTTGTGAAGTGTCGAGCACCGATGCCTCGTGTGAACACGTGGCACANGTGGCAGGTGGTGGACACATGTCACCTAGGAAGGAGTCAACTTATTGTTGATCTTTTTTTCTTCAGGATTCACAAAGGAGGAGCACGAGGGTTCAACACTCCAACTCATGAAGTTGTGAGTTACGAGTAGTGCTAAAGGAGTCAACCCATCCCTGACTTATCGTGCTTCAGGATTTCACAAAGGAGGAGCATGAGGGCTCAACACTCCAACTCACGAAGTCACGAGTTGCAAGTAGTGCTATCACTTAGCCCTAGCCGGTGGTTATGTGTGGAAGGCACTAACAAGGAGGAGCAATACCCATATCGCATCTTGGGTATCGACATTTGGAGAAAGAGGAGTCGAGGGTCTTCGATTCATGAACTCATGAGTTGTGAAAATCTCTTGCACTAAGTCCAGGTTATGGCCGCATGGAGATGTAAGGCTTGCGCCTGGTCTTAAGTTACGTAGGGTGAGTTTTCATGAAGGACCTCTGGATTTGTTCAAGGTTCCAGCAGGGAAGAAAAGGAGCCACTTCGGCTTGAGGATAATTTTGAATGATCCTAAGTGGATCACAGCGAGAGGGTTAGGGGTCTGCGACAGTTGTGGTATCAGAGTAGGAGTTTACCCATATATTTCAGGTAAAAGAGGAATCAAGGTGAAGAAGAGCCTATAGGAGATAGGTAAAAGGTGAAGGTTGTTGCGAGACACATCAGTCAAATGGTAAATTCAGGTGGACTGTAGGAGATGCTGGAAGTGCTCTCAGTTGTAGAGTGACATCAACAACTTTGTTGGGAGGGAAGACAGGAACAGAAGATGGCTACTGAAGGCCATGGATGTGGTGTAAAAAAGAAACATCGACAGCAGAGAAAAGATAAAATGTATAAAGAGCTCACTGAGATAAGGGTGAGAATGCAAGAGATTGCACTGTAGATATAAGAGGATGCAAAGCCACATTGGGTATATGAATGGCCCATAAGGAGAAGGGTAAAGTGGCCAGTTCAGTATTTATTGGCCCGAAGGTAGAAGAGACTATTGAAGAAATGACTGAGGCATATTAGAAGGTTTGGTGATAGAGAAGAAGTGGTTCACACTTGTGAGCCAGAGACTGGGAGAAATTTAGTGATGTTGAGAATGAGATGAGATCGCAGGAGGATCTCATAGACTACGATGAGGGCAGAGAGGAAATCCCATATTGTTAGGTGGGCAAGGGAGAGCAGTTGAGACTATTTGAAAGTCTCATGAACTCAGGGATGTGTTTGGATCAGCGAAAGTAGATGATAGAGAAGGATTAGATGAATCTCCTTGTTTCAGGATTAATCCATAAGTGCGGACACGAACCGATCTCCCTAGATCCACTTGGATCTAGAACAAAATAGGATAGAATACTACACTTTCCCTAGATCTAGCTTATTGAGTGAACTAAGAGATAAGGATTATGGACATAAATTATGAACGATTTCCTTAGATCTCTGTTGTTCCAAGATTTACTCCAATGCTCTTGCACCGTTCAGATCAAAATAGTCCAAACCAATCAAAGTAAAGGAAGATTAATATATTCAATAGCTAGTCTATACATGCGATCAAGGAATCATGTAATAAAGTGACATCATCTTTATGGGAAAGGGACATATTACTATATTGAATTAATTGAAAGTGAAACTTACAACCTGATCCTTGGTGTTGTAGGTCTCCTTTCGATGGCTCCTAGTTTTGACACACACACTTGCTCATGCATGAAGAAAATCAACCACTTGTGATGACCTTGCTGTAGTCTCTTGCTGCTGTGCATCAGTCCTTCATACAGGCTTCCAACAATTATCCAATCAATCTCTTGCTAGCTTGCTTCTAACCTTTTCCATGAGCCACCTCCTCAATATATAGGAGAAGATAATTTAGTTACCTGGATAGAAGATGATCCCAAGATATCTGGAATGCCAGCACTTGAACAACCATTCATTAGCCAACTCATTCTTCTCGAAGATTCTCTTCTAGAAGGCTTGAGAAATTCATCTTCTTCCTCTTTATGAAGATGTTCGCACCCTGGCCATTATTACAGTGTGAACTATTTGCATGCCAGTTTAATGC
>JASDQU010685236.1:37872-72576 GCA_032191745.1 Picea mariana | reverse complement strand
CTTCATTAGAAATACCTTATTGGATGCTGAGGGTTTTTCATATAATTTGGCCAACGCGTCCATCAAACCCTTCGTTGTATTTTCTTTTGAAATGTTGAAAGCCACCGACGCTGCCAGGCTCAGTCATATCGTTCCTAGAGCCTTTCTGTCAAGAATCTCCCATTCTTCATCCTTCATGGTCATCGGCTTCTTTGCTACTCTGCCCAATGGTAGGAATAGATCCTTATGATATAAATAATCATCCATCTGCATCTTCCATAACTGGTAGTTTTGGCCATTAAACTTCTCGACCCTAAACTTTCCATCTTCCGACATTGCTCCCACTCGAACCATGAATCCTCTTTTACTGCGAGTTACCTTTCGCTCTGATACCAGTTGTTAGAAAAACATGATCGTGGAGTAATAAAATAAAACAAATGCGGAAACAAAACACAAAAGATACACAATACAATAGAGACACAGATTTATGTGGTTCACCTAGTGTGGGCTACGTCCACCAGAGAAATTGCCAGGTCCTTCCTTTATTATTATCCACCATATGAAGGGATACAACCTACAACAAACTTGTTGTAACTTCCTCTTCTTTCTCTCACAGTCTCCTATCTTAGAATACAATATTCACCATCAACCATAGCCATAATACATTTCCCTCATAAAAGAGGGTTGTCTTCTAGGGCAAAAAACCCTAACATAATATCTACCATTAGATCTGTGACCTTATAATGAACGGTCCATATTTACAATGAAATTACAATATACATTTACAAGGCAATTTTTCCTTTGGGGGCTTCACCCCCGAACCCCCGTTGGGGGCTCGCTTGCTCCCAGACCCCCCAACCGAGGGGATAGCCCCCCCGAACCCCACAGAGGGGGTACCCCCCCTCTGTACTCCCTCGCGTGGAAGAGTGTACATACTTCTGGGGTGTAAATACTTCATGGGGTATAAACACGGCTGAAAGTAAAAGACCTCTAAATTAGGAAGATAATCAGGCTCCACAACCAACACTGCATACATCCATGTATCGAAGTAAAAGAGGACGAAGTTAAAACCTTCTGGAAAGAAGGGTACTTTTGTGAGATACAAAGTATCTCATATACAAATTGATTGTAAGGAGAAGAAGGCTCCAAATATGACCGAACAAATCCCTCTGGTTCATTTGATCACTCTTCATATCATCAGAAATATTTAGTAGAGACATAAGGGCCTACCCAGAATCGTTCCAATAACCAAGAAGAGACCAACATGGTCATGTGACACTTTTTAGCATGTAAATATATATAGAATTTATGAGCCATATCATGAGGATTTGATGGCTCCACCAGTGGTGAGGCAGGTGGCCCCACCATGTACCAGCTCAGAAGGAGCTAGAGTTTAGAGGGAGTCATCCCCCATGATCCATTAGGGAGGAGAAACCTCCCCAGGACCATTCATAAGAGACTTCATATGAAATCATCACATACAGAGGGAGAATATGGCCCCAAATATTATATAGACTCATAGGGATTCAAGTTTCAGAGGGATCATGGAGACTCAAAGTGAGCCTGATCTCAGAGAGAGTCAATGGCCTAGAGACTTTCATTAAGAAATTATTCCTCCTCAGATTCAAATGGGAGAGAGAGACATCTTCCAGGGATGAAAGATAGGTTACATGAGTTGAGGAGGATATATTGAATCCTTAGAGGCTTTAAGGAGATATGAGACCTCCTAGAAAGATTCCCTTGCTTCAGTGATAGAGGAGGAAGCCAGTCAGAAGGATTGGGATATGGATTTTTTCCTTGAGACCAGAAGGGAAGTTAGTGGTGACTTCCAAATTAATCTACAATATCAAACATGTTGTTGATGGAAGCATAGAGATATACAAAGCCTAATTTGTGGCCAGAGAATTCTCCCATCAAGAGGGAGAATATTATGACGAGACACTTGCTCCAGTAGTCAGAAGAAGTATACATAGAGTAGCCATAAGATACATGAGAAGGAGTCTCATGTATGCAGATCGAAGAAAGATTTGTATGGGTCTAAGCAGGAACCCAGGGCATTATATGCCAGATTAGACAATGTCCTGATGTGCTTGGGATTTACCAAGAGTAAAGTAGATTCCAACCCTTACTACAAGGTTGTGGATGGTGGACCAGTGATATTACTATTATATGTGGATGACCTGTTTCTAACAAGGAACGAGAAGCTCATCGTTGAGTGCAAGAGGAAGCTTGTTGCAGAGTTCGAGATGAAATACCTGGGTATGATGCACGATTTCTTGGGTCTAGAGGTATGGCAGAGACCAAGTGAGATTTTCCTTATCCAAGGAAAATATGTTGTAGATGTTTTGAAGAGATTCAAAATGATGGATTGTAAATCCATGCCTACACTGACAGTGATAAACCTAAAGTTATTGAGTGATACATCTTCAGAGACAGTGGATGCCACCATGTATAGAAATATGATTTGTTCATTGATGTACTTAATGAACACAAGACCATATATATGTTTTGCAGTGAACACATTGAGTTAGTGTATGGTTGAGACGAGACGTGTTCACTTGATTGCAACAAAACATATGATGAGGTACTTGAAAGGTACAATTGACTATGGACTCAGATATGCTTCAGATCATGAGATAAGCCTGTAAGGATTTATTGATTCATATTGTGCCGGTAGTGTTCCATACCAGAAGAGTACATCTCAATGATGATTCAGTATGGGATCAACTATGATCTCATGGTTCAGCAGGAAGCAGACTAGTGTGGTGCTCAATACGGTTGAGGTAGAGTACATAGTAGCATGTTCAACTAGCAGTGAAATAGTGTGGCTTCAGAAGATGCTTGCACGATTATTTGATCTCAATTTAGAGGTGACTTGTATCTGGTGTGACAACAAGAGTTGTGTAAAGTTGACAAATAACTCAGTGTTTCATGACAATTCCAAGCATATCGAGGTTAGGTACCATTATATCAGAGATATGGTGTAGAAGGGAGCATTGAAGCTCCAATATGTCACTATATATGGGAAGATAGAAGATGGTTGACCAAGCCTCTGTCGAGAGTGAAGTTTGTATACTTCAGGGACAAGCTTGGTGTGGTCGCGAAGGACTTCCCTTGTGATAGGGTATGATGTGTTACAGATGCGACTCTAGATAGTAGCATGGTATATTTCTACTCTAGTAAAATAGACTAGTACGCATAGCTACTCCAGTGAAATAGTCTGGTACACTGCGATATTTCTACTTCAGTAAATTAGTGTTGTACGCATAGCTACTCCAATGAATTATTCTAGTATGTTGAGATATTGCTACTCTAGTGAAATAGTCTGGTATGCATAGCTACTTTAGTGCAATAGTTTGGTACGTTGAGACATTGCTACTCAAGTGAAATACTTTGGTACACACGTTTGATAATTTCTACATTACAGGTAAACACTATAGTTGTGACAATAATCCTTGAAAGGTTCTATTACTTCTAGATACAATGAATACTTGGTAGCATGTGAGTATTATTGATATAAATGCTTATTGTACTTGTTTTCAAGATGAACTAACATCTCCTCTAGGAGATACTTCTTGCTTTTCTTCTAGGCAGGTCACTTTGGTAATGAAATGTTGATGACCATGAAGTTGTCTTTTATTCTTGTTAACACAAATATGCTCTTATATTGGAAATATTTTTTCTCTTCCTACTCTTGTCTCAGGCAGGTTATCTTGTAAATTCCATGAAGGTTACCATGGGAATATTCTTGTTCTTGTTTTCTTGTTTTGGGAAGGTTACCATGGAGGAATGATTGATCACAACACTAGAAGAATTTTGTTCCTATTTCTTATTATTATATTTTTTATTTTGTCTCTTGTTCCATGCATGACACAAGTGATAGCTCAGAGAAGGAGCTATTGTGATGATTGATCTCGTTCTTGTTTTTATTATTATAAGAGAATTATTCTTGTCTATTTTTTCCCCTTTTTGTTATTGTTCCGAGTAGGTTACATATAATAACTCTGAGGGGAGATATAGTGAAAGTTGAAGGAGGAAACATATTAGATAGTCTCTAGTTTGAGACATGGAGCAGACTATCCATATAAGAAGTTGTATACACGACCGTATACATCCATGTATTGAAGAAAAGAGGACGAAGCTAAGACCTTCTGGAAAGAAGGGTACTTTTGTGAGATGCATAATATCTCATATGGAAATTGATTTTAAGGAGAAGAGGGCTCCAAATATGACCGAACATATCCCTTTATTTCATTTGATCACTCTTCAGATCATCAGGAATAGTTAGTAGAGCCAGAAGGGCCTACCCAGAATCATTGTAGTAACCAAGAAGAGACCAGCATGGTCTCGTGACACTTTGCAAGATGCAAAGATATATATCATTGATTATCCATATCATGAGGAGCATATGGCTCCACCAGTGGTGAGGCAGGAGGCTACACCATGTACCAGCTCAAAAGGAGATAGACTTCAAAGGGAGTCAAACCTCATGATCCAGTAGGGAGGAGTATCCTCCCCAGGACCATTCATAGGAGAATTAAAAGGAAATCATCACATACAGAGGGAGAATATGGATCCAAATATTATATCGACTCAAAGTGAGTCAAGTTTCAGAGGGATCATGGAGACTCATAATGATCCTGATCTCAGAGAGAGTTAGTGGCCTAGAGACTTTCATTCAGAAAGTATTCCTCCTTACATTCATATGGGAGAGAGATATGTCTTCCAGGAATGACAGACATGTTCCATGAGTTGATGAGGCTATATCGAAGCCTTAGAGGCTTCAAGGAGATATGAGACCTCCTAGGAAGATTCTCTTGCTTCAGTGACAGAGGAGGAAGCTAGTAAGAAGGATTGGGATATGGATTTTTTCCTTGAGAACAGAAGGGAAGTCAGTGGTAGATTCCAAATTGATATACAAGATTAAATATGTTGTTGATGGTGGCATAGAGATGTACAAAGCCTAATTTGTGGCCAAAGGATTCTCCCAGCAAGAGGGAGAGTATTATTTCGGGACACTTTCTCCAGTAGTTAGAAGAAGTATACATAGAGCAACCATAAGATACATGAGAAGGAGTATGATGTCTACAGATTGAAGAAGACATTGTATGGGTCTAAGCAGGAACCTAGGGAGTGATATGCCAGATTAGATAGTTTCCTAATGAGCTTGGGGTTTACCAAGAGAAAAGAATATTCCAAACCTTACTACAAGGTTATGGATGGTGGATCAGTGATATTACAATTATATGTGGATGACCCGTTTCTAACAGGGAACGAGAAGCTCATTACTGAGTGCAAGAGGAATCTTGTTGCAGAGTTCGATATGAAAGACCTAGGTATGATGCACTATTTATTGGGTCTATAGGTATGGCAAAGACTGAGTGAGATTTTCCTTAACCAAGGAAAATATGTTGTAGATATTCTAAAGAGATTCAGAATGATGGATTTTAAATCCATGCCTACATCGATGGTGACAAATCTGAAGTTATTGAGTGATACATATTCGTAGACAATGGATGCCACCATGTATAGATAGATGATTGATTCATTGATGTAATTAACGAACACAACACCATACATATTTTTCGCAGTGAACACATTGAGCCAGTATATGGTTGAGTCGAGACGTGTTCACTCGATTGTAGAAAAACATGTGATGAGATACCTGAAAGGTACAATTAACTATTTTCTCATATATGCTTCAGATCGTGAGATAAGCCTGCAAGGATTTACTGATTCAAATTGGACCGGTAGTGTTGCAGACCGAAAGAGTACATATGGATGTTGCTTCAAGATGGGATCAAATATGATCTCATGGTTCAATAGGAAGCATACTAGTGTGGCACTCAATATGGCTGAGGTAGAGTACATATAAACATGTTCAGCTAGAAACAAAGAAACGTGGCTTCAGAAGTTGTTTGCAGGATTGTTTGATCTCGATTTAGAGGCAACTTGTATCTGGTGTGACAACCAAAGTTGTGTGAAGTTGACACAGAACCCGGTGTTTCATAAAAATTCCAAGCATATCGAGATTAGGTACCATTATATTAGAGACATGGTACATAAGGGAGTAGTAAATCTCCAATATGTCGCTACAAATGAGCATATTGTAGACATGTTGACCAAGCCTATGTTGAGAGTGAATTTTGTATACTTTAGGGACAAGCTTGGTGTGGTCCAAAAGGACTTCCCTTGTGATAGGGTATGATTTGTTACAGATGCGACTCGAGATAGCAACATGGTTTATTGCTACTACAGTGAAATAGTCTGATACGAATAACTACTCGAGTGAAATAGTTTTGTACATTGAGATATTGCTACTTCAGTTGAATAGTCTGGTACACATAGCTAATCCAATGAAATAGTCTCATATGTTGAGATATTGCTACTCCAATGAAATATTTTGGTATGCTGAGACATTGCTACTCCAATGAAATAGTCTAGTATGCACGTTACTGACTATGGTACAAATAAGCATGACCTCACACAAGGTCAGGAGATGCCGATCCTTTGGGGTTGGTGAGTTACCCAACTTTTCAAGATGGTGGGACAACCTGTGTGGTTGGAGGTGTTTCCTATCCTTGGGCTAGATGAGTAGTGTGTGCACATTGCATCGCCTAATCGTTTTGATTATATGCTTGGTCACTGTGGTTGGATTCCTGGTGTGCCAACCAGAGGTTACTAGTTCTTTTTGAACTAGATGTCATATTTTGTGTGAGTTGATGAGTTACTATTTATTTATGAACTAGATGAAAAATTATGTGTGAGATGGCGATTTACTAGTTATTTATGAAATAGATGTTAGATTCTGTGTGAGATGACAAGTTACTAGTTCTAGTTCTTTAGGAACTAGATGCCAAATTCTATGTGATTTGGCAAGTTACTAGTTCTTTATGAACTAGATGTCATATTCTATGAGAGCTGATGAGTTACTAGTTCTTTATGAACTAGACGTCAGATTCTGTGTGAGATGGCGAGTTGCCTAGTTCTATATGAACTAGTTGAAGCCCCATGATGACATAAAGCTTGGAAGGATGACGAGACCTTGATGGTGATACTTCTAACATGATATGTTTGATCTTGAGATAGAATGTGTGACTATTCTACTTATTACATGATATGTGTTATCATGATATCACCTATTTGGCCATGCTACCTATGACATGATCCATTTGATCATGAGATAGTCTATGTGGCTATGGTGATGCTACATGTAGACTGGTCTATAATACCATGTGAGTCTTTCACATGCCATGTGATATGGATGGATGTGTTTGAGACCATTACATGAAGAACATATTAGTTAATACCTCCCTAGCTAAGAGGGAGTGTTGATGTTTTGGTTAGCTGTAGGAGGTATTAACCTCCAAGTGTAAATTTTGTACTTAAAATAGAATATTCAGGAAGTAAAATAACCATTAAGAAGATGTGTGGAAACCCTATAAGAGAAGTCGGCCTCAATAGAATATCAATAAAGTAATAGAAGGATCCAGAAAGAGAATTCATCTCCACTGGGTAAAGTCACTCATATAGGATAATATAAATAAGGAGGCGCCTAGCTCATTTGCACACTCTCACTCACTTAGCAAGAAGGGTGCAAGTCTAAGGAGAAGTTGCAGTGGAAACTAGGGCACACTTTTTAGGATCAAAAGTGGCAACAATAGTGGCATCTAGGGCAAAATTCTTTCTGGTATCTCTTGTGTGCTTCTCTTGGTAAATGTATGCTTCTATTAGTATAGGCATGTTCTCTTGGTATTGTTTTGTTTTTGCAATAGTGGTGTTTCTGGTTAGGGTTTATATATTGGTTCTAGTGTGGACTTTCCAGAATCATTCTATCTAAGAAAAGATTACTGTGCTTAGGGGTGGCATAGTGAATTCCTATGGTTGAGTGACAATGATGTGACATTGTCTATGGTTAAATGAGAATACCAAAATTTTAACTATGTTGCCCCACTCGAAGTTTGTGATGTTATTTTAGGACAACCTTATATGTCGAAACACCATGTTGTTTATGATTCCCAACCTCATAGTGTCATTATCACTTTAGGGGGTTAGCCCTACAGGGTACCCGAGGTAGTTCTGACTACTGCAATTTCATTGATCTCAGCAAACTAGAGTAAAAAAGTAATCTCACAGACTGCAAATTTTGTACTCTTCATGGTTTGTTCAGAAGGGGAATGAAAGGTCACTATGACTAACACAACTTCAAAACATGGTCTCTCTATACAGCAAAAATAGGTGGACAAGATTGTAGAGGAATAAATAGAGCTCTTTGCTTCACCTATAGGGGTTCCTCTACACTATCAGGTCAAACATCCCATTTATTTGATACTTGGTGCTCTGTTGACATGCGGTTGTAAGACCTTAGTTTCAGGTTATCCAACCAACAAAACCCTTCATATATTGTCTCTTTCGACATCGATTGCATGCAGGTGAAGTCTTACCCGAGTTATCTATCGAGGCTAGAGGAACCAAGTTTATACATGTGTGAGGGGATGTGAGGCCATTGATATATTCCTTATTACTTAATTACTCTGTGTGCGTTATTTTGTGTCTGATATTATTTGATTAATTCATACATTCACTTATGCAATACTACTATAGTGCAAATTACCACATAAATCAGTCACTGTGCTACCCATGGTTACTGTGCATTAAGCATATAATAAGTAAATCTATTTTATCATGCATAACATATTATTCATAAGCAAGCACAACACATAGGGACACAATGTTAACATGGCTCACCCAATCCTTGGCCTACGTCCACAATACTTGTCTTTTTTATTATTATTTCTTCTATAATCTCAGGCTTGTGCACTGCACTACAATAGATACATCGTAATATCAATCGCCATCCTTCCTAGTTGTTCTGCAATGATATCCTCTCTCTCTATAATATCTAAATCCTTAGACATAGACTCTCTCTCTCAATCGTCTCTCTTAGAAGTAACCACTCATCAACCTCCTATTATTCCCAACCCATTACATATTTATACATGGAATTTAGGGATCAAAACCCTACTTGATTATCCCAAAGACATATGACAATTCACTATGACTCATTGTCCAGGTGTGATTTTCCTACTTTTGTGCCTGCATGATGATTTTTCATGCCAAACTGTTTTCCTTCCTTTTTTCTTACTTTATCTCTTGGATTTATTCTCGTGATTTATTCTCTACTAAGTATTATTTTACTATGCACTTTGATCCTGAAAGTGCCTTTACTGTGCACTCCACATATGTCTTCTTCTTCTTTCTTCTGCTACTACACATCTCCTACCTACTTAGTATTTTTCTCAAAACTACATCCACAATTCCTGTCCAAAAGGCCCCCAACACTCACTTGTGGCTCGTCCCAAGCCACTCGAGCCTGTTGTGTTGCACTCCTCTATGCCTCCATCAACTTTTGGAGGGTTTCACTTGTTTTCGTGACTTCATTTGTCACTTCTTATTCTTTTCCCAAAATTTCCTCTATGACCTATGTAGTCCAGGTCACATGTTTCTCCTCAGTGTCGTGCATTGTCTTCTTTGTTGTACCCTGTGTGGCAACCAACTCCTTGATTACCCTGAGTGCTTCATCCTGCAGGGGTTCTAGTCTCTACGTGATATTTTTTTGCTCTACCTTCATATGTTCTATTTCATTGTACAACTGTTGGTTTTCCAGAATTATCGACATACGTTCATCTAATGGCAGAGTATTGATGCTCTCATTACTTTTATGATCCTTCTCCTGCATGCTTTGTATTTTTTCTTTGATCTCCTTCAACTTTGGATTCATTGTGAGTTATGTCAAAATCTGTGTGTTCTCATCACACATCCACGCGCATTTTCTCCTGCACGCTTTCTATTTTTTCTTTGATCTCCTTCAACTTTGGATTCATTGTGAGTTATGTCAAAATCTGTGTGTTCTCATCACACATCCACGTGCATTCCTTATCTAGGCTATTAATGTTTTCCACTGAGATTGTTGTTCTCTTTTCCCTTTTCTTATTTTACTTTAGTGGTTTCCCTAGTAGTGTGCACATTTCCAAGTCTTTGATTCTGGTGCAGAATCTTTTAATGACTTCATTGATTCTTGAGACATGTTCTTCCACGGTGGCCTCTACTACCATTAGTACTTATGGGATCTCCTTGTACATTTTTTGGATGGTTGTTTGTATCCGTTGGGCCATTTTCTCATCCTCGTCCTTCTCTATTAGTGTTATCTTGACCTCACTTATATACTTCAATGCTATTTCAATCATTTTCTCATCCTCTCCTTTCTCCTGTAGAATAGTTGTATACTTTTTCTGCATTTTGGCCTTCTAAGCCATCACCTTCGTCAACTCTCTGTATGTTGACTCTGGGCAGAAATTTATTTCTTTCTTAATACTGATCTGCAAGCTCTAGAGTACTATTGTGGGCATCCACGAAATGGTTATGTCCATGTTTCTTAGTGCTCACACATATTATTGCAGTTCTTTCCTCGAGAGATCAACTACATATGATGTGATATTCAACACTTTACACCTTGCTTCTAACTCTATCAAGAATGGAGTGGTAGTCCCTTCCTCCCCTGACGCACTTGTTAGTTGGTTTGCATCGGATATTCTTTCTATTGTCAGGATTACTATCTCTAACCGTTGTTGCAAGGAAGTAAAATGGTCTTGTACCTTCTTGTTCAACTCCTCCTGGAGCTGGGACACCTATTGGACTAGTTCTTATGTGGCATCCCATACTTGGTGGTCTATCATATCCATATCATCCTTGGACAATGTATAATTAGTTGGTTATTTATGTGCTTTCATATTTTTGTGTGCAGATATGGTTGGACCCTTCCCCTTGTCTTTTAATTTGTTCCCTACTCTTGGCATTGTTCTCTACACATTCTTTGTTGATGGACTTGTCATTGACGTGTTCCCTACGCCACTACCTTGGCCATTTCCCTGTCCCTCATTTGGTTCTTCTTCGTCATTTTTTTGTTCCTCTTCTTCGTTAGGGTGCTCTGTCTATTCCCCTGGAACATTCCATTCCCTGTCCCAATCATTCACAATAAGGCATACATCATCTGCTATCAACCTGTAGCTTGTTGGGATCCGCTGGCAAACATGGTATTTTTTGGCTTGGATGTCAATGTGATGCATCCCTTCTTTAAAGAGCCCAATATCCTAGTAATTATCCATAGTATTGGCGGTAATGTGCGGTGTATGCTTGATGATGTGCCTAATCGTATCAAATTATATGTAGAGTGTGACATTATTGTCCTCTTGTCTACTCTTGTTTTTCCTATCCCATAATTTTTCATATCGCGCTGCTGCATTACCTATGTGTTTCAAAAATTTGCAGTCATCAGGCTCCCTCCATGTAAATAGTGCAATCAATATGAGAATCTAGGCATAGTGAAACTCAATTCCTTTTTACTGAGCTTCCATGCAATATACATGTTGGCCCTTGGGTATGAATTAAGAAAGAAAGAAAAGAAAAAGGAAAATAAAAGATGAAGTGCGAACTACACGGAAGGAACATTGGCTGAGATTGCGTCGAAGTGGTCAAAGAAGAAGACAAGAAGGAGCGAAGTAAAGGAAAATGAGCCATTGGATGAGAATATCGAGGAGAACGGATCAACAAGGAAGGTGGATCGTGGACAACTCAGCAAGCAGGAAAATCCACCAATGAATGCTTTGGAGCACTTCGCGGGAAAGAAGGAAAGACAGGCTGGCGAAGCACGAAAAAACGTGGGTCAAGTTGACCTAGGGTTTTAGACACCTAGGGTTTTGGTATTTTAGGGTTTTGACACCTAGGTTTCGACCTAAGGTTGTTCAAGAGTCACTGTAATGTATAAATAAAGGTCTAGAGGACCTGGGATGGGTTGGTAGTAAGTTGGTTGGAGGTTGGTCATTTTTCGTTGTGGCTAGAGTTGTGTTGTGGTATCGATTGATCATAGTTGTGTGAGGAAGAATTGTTGTGTGTGAGAGCACTCTGGTATTGTAAGATCTTCATCTGGGTGTGAAGATCAACCCTGCAGCTGGGTGCGCAGGGAGGGGAGAGAAGGAGTAAAGGAGAAAGAGATCTGCAAGCTAAGAGCGCATATAGAACTGTATGTTTTCACATAATATCAAGAAACATAGTTATGTGGACGTATCCCTAGGGAGAGGGTGAACCATGTATATTTTGTGTCTCTATGGTTGATGTTGTGTTCTTTGCTTCTGTTAATTTATTGTTGTATTATTATGTTAGATCTGGAATATAATTGTGCAAAGTAGGCTTAATCCTAGTAAGAATAACTAGATATCTGTGTGTTGTTCTTTTGGATCCACTTGCATTTCCTTTGGTTGTAGACACATGTGTCCTGCAACCCCCTATTTCTACTTCAGGTGAGATATGCGTCACAGGTGTTGCCGAAAGGGCCAGTAGTTAGGGCTTATTGGTGCGTTGTTAGAGCTGAACCCTAGGTCTACCCCTGTCCCAACAAATGGTTCTGTTGTGGGGATCGAGATCTTCTTAAGGGAATTCCAAGGTGGTTCCCATCGAAGAAAAAGATTCAAAAGTGGATAGAAGAACAAGAAAAGGACTTCGCTGAAGCCCAGAACAAGAACCCTAATCTTAGTACAAGGGATTGTTTGGGAAGGTATATATTTCCTGAGATACATGAGATTTTCTTTGGAGGAATTCATAAGGAGCTATACGAGTGGTTAGCCAGATTGGCAGATACCCAGTTTGAGGTCATATCTAGACCACATGTGGTTTGGATGTCGACGTTGATCAAGAAGGTCAAGAGAGTTGATAACGTTGTATCAAGAGCAGTAGATAACTGGTTTGATAACACCATTGGAGGGTACATCACCGAGTTTTCTATTGACAAAGTAGAGTCATATAGCCAAGCAGAGAGATATTTATTTAAGGGACCTAGAGGAAAATTTTTACACTTCTTGAAGTTGAAGATCAAGATGCTATTGCATGAGAATAGCATCTTGAAGATACAGTAATTGGTCAGATTGAAAAGCTAATGTTCAAGAACTTGGACAACGACAGTGACACAGAGGTTGGACATACACACAGTGGGAGAACCTTCAGAGAGGTTCCTCTCATAAACCTATTTGAGCAGATCCATGAACCACTAGCACAGGACGAAGGGTTCTACTATGGATAAGAAGAAGATCTATTGACCGAGGAACATTCGGGGTCCACTGGGCCAGAGGAAGAGTAGACTATAGAACCTCTCCGAGAAGAATCAGAAACTTCAAGAACTACACAAACTATTGACGTAAGTACTATTACTCCTCTTGTTGTTTTAGCAGCATTAAGTAACCAGAGTAGTTAGATTTATCAGAGAAATCAGAGCACTGTTACCAACAGTTCAACACATACTCGGTTAGGAAACCTAGGAAGAACTATGGAAGATGAAATGAGGCTACCTATCTTTAGGGGAGATGAATCTGAAGATCCTGATTAGCACTGGTTTTTATACGAAGCTGTATGGATAATTAAGCAAGTCAATGACGAAGCAATTAAGAGGGCTCAGTTTAGTACTACCTTGAGAGACCGTGCATTGAGCTAGTACATGAAGTTTGTTAACGGAGTTGCACAACCTAAACCACTGAACTAGATCAAGACCACATTGAGTGGAGAATTCAAGAAACCCAATTCAGAGTCACAATGCATTACATAACTGAAATAAAACAAGAAGAAAGTAGTTGAACCTGTTTGGGAGTTCGATCAGAGGTTTAACACCTTAACAGGCCGATTGAGTTTTGAGATCCCAGATGATCAGAACAAGGAATGGTTCATTTATTCCCTCCTACCACACATCGGATTCCCTATGATGCAACATAAGGTTTCTTCCGAGGCTAAGGAATTGGATATTTCCATGAAACTAGAATCAACCCCTATGGGAGAATCCAGCTCGGGTATGAGTCAAATTTTGAGTCATCTAACTAGCTTATCTCTGCAGGTCGAAGATATGAAGAAAGACAAGGGAAAATATAAAAGAGAAGACATCTAGTGTATCAGATGCAAATTAGAGGGCCATGATAAGGAGCATTGTCCCCTATTTCATAAATACTTGGCCTTTGGAGCTCCAAGCCCTTTGAAGTAGGTTACTCTACCTTGGTGCGAGGTATGTAGAAATAGACATCACTCTATTGAATGCTATTACATGCAAAAATATGTTCAGACACCTACAAATATTTACTTCACATTCTGTAAACTTGTGGGGCATGATGAGAAGGATTAAAGGGATTATGACCTCTTGCATGAAAGGTCAAGGGATACATATAGGATTCAAGGAGAGATGCAGTAAGAGGGAAATACTACACAGTTTAATTCCCCAGGAAAAGGTAAATTCAACCCTCATGGTGCATTCAAAGGAAGAGGAAGTGAAGGAGGCATGGGTCGAGGTCAAGGTCAAATCATTTGTTATAACTACGCACAACTAGGTCACTTGGAAAGGGACTTCCAGAACCCTTGTACCACTTGCATCTACTGCAACTCATTTGAGCATGTTATTGAATATTCTCCCATGTTGTTAGCCAAACTTTAGGAGAGACGAGGAGGTAACCAGAAAGTACAAATAATCTTAGCAGAACCTCACGTAGAGTGTCCCAGATTTGATGTTATCACTAGAGGAGGTGTTTTTACAGTAGAAAACAAAGTGACACCAGGAAAGACTACAGAAGAATCCAGGGTGAGAAGAGTTGCAGAGAAGACACAAGTGTTTGATCCAAGGAAAGAAAACCAAACATTTGAAGAGGTAAGAGAAAAAATTGGAAGAGATCAGGCTTCTTCATCAAAGACATAACCAGAAGTGAGAGAATGTAGAATGCCTCTAGCATTCGATCAGTTTGTTTCACCCAAAGAAGGAAAAGAGGTAAGCAAGCTCATGGAATTATTATGTACTTGAATTAATTTGATTAAGGATGAACAAGTTGTACAAGAACTATAAAATTTGATCAGATAGTATGAGATAGGCAGGATAGACCTCCTGATGAATAGAGAAGTACATCAAGTATCTAGAAAGAGAAGGAAAATAAGTAATTACACCTTAATGCTCAAATTAGAGATTATGATATAGACTATGTGGTCCTGGACTTAGGGTCAGAAGTCAATGTTATGATGAAGCAGACCTAGGCCTTGATGGGAAAACCTAAGTTGATTTACTCCCCTATTAGGCTCAGGATGGATAATCAGTAGGTAGTAATCCCCTTTGGGATACTGGAGCATGTCCCTGTGGACATTGACGGGGTAAGGACATTTGTGGACTTCTAAGTGATTGAGATAGTTGACGACAACTGTCCTTATCCTGCATTGTTAGGAATTGATTGGGATTTAAATCATTCTATTGTGGTTGACTTAAATAAAAGAAGAATGAAATTTGAAGGTGATGGCCTTAGGTTCATTGCACCTCTTGATCCTGATGAAGGTCGCAGATATATAGAACCCATTAGAGAAGAAGATCATGCTTATGAACTAGAGAATATATATAAATTGACAACAAGGCAACAAGATTACATTAGTCCTATAGTAGATGGGAATTTAAGCTGGCGAAGTGACAACGCATGCTCATCATATTCGGAAGAAGCACTAGGGAACTAGCAGAACAAAATGTATGAAGTCTCTACATGGAGATGTGCTAGATTGAACAGGGAAGTTCGATGGATTGGCACAGAAGTAAGTAATATTCCCACCTTTGATTTTTTAAATCATTTAGAAACTTTATTATTGGAATTTGAATAAGTTGTACTAGTACAATAGAGGCTGTTGGCATTGGATGAGGCCTTGAAAGAAACGCCAGCGAGATGGTGGGGAGCACACAAGAATAACATCGCATACTGGGTGCAATGTCGCACTTTGATGACAGTGCACTTTTCAGACCAAGTAGAAGGGTGTGAGGTTAGATGCACAAGTCAAGGATGTCCGAAGGACCATGTGCGAAGTTGTGAGGAGGCCTGGATCAACATTCCTCAAGAGAAATGGGTGAATAAATTCATTAACACTTTGGGCACAACCCCTATCAATTGGTATCTTCAAGTAGAACTACGCCTCACTACTACAGATTGGCACGGTATGACTCAAAAAAATTTTGCTACATTTTTATTTGAATGTCAATACCCTACAGTGGATCAAGATTTACAAGTTGTAAGATAGAGGGTGTTCGAGAAGGCACCCACCCTCCCTATTCAAAAAGAAGAGGATGAATGGACTGCACCTCTTCAGAAATTGCAAGGTTGTTACAATATCAATGTTGATGAAGACGATGATCCTAGGAATGTAAACATCTTAGAAACAAAAGGACAAAGAGACATAGAAGGATCAGTAGTTGAACTACCTTTTATTGGACAACCAATCAAAATCAAGAAAGTTAACATTGGAACAGAGAAAACACCTAAGCTCAGAAATGTTGGAGATTATTGGGATGATGCCACTATTGACAAGATCACCGAATTACTGCATGAATACCGGGACTTGTTTCCAACCAAGTTCACTAATATGAAGAAAATTAAATGACCCATTGGAGAAATGAAGATCCCCTTGAAACCAGATGCAAGGCCAGTCAAGAAGATACCCTACAGATTGAATCCCAATTATAAGCAAAAAGTCAAGATTGAATTAGATAGAATGTTGGAAGCAATAATCATAGAACCTGTTGAAGAATCAGAATGGATTAGCCCTATGGTGGGGCAAGATAAAAATATAGGAGATATTAGAATATGTGTATAATTGAGGAAACTGAATGATGCATGTTTACATGATCCATTCCCTACACCATTTAATGACAAAGTGTTAGATAATGTAGGAGGACAAGAACTTTACTCCTTCACAGATGGATTTCCAGGTTATCACCAGATCAGGATTTCCAAGGAAGATCGCCATAAGACCACATTTTCAACAGAATGGGGATCCTACCAGTACACAGTGATGAATTTTGGATTGAATAATGCACCAACCATATTTTCTAGGGTGGGGTCGAAGCATTCAAGGAATTTTTACATAAATTTTTGGAAGCATATTTTGATCATTGGACTGTTTTTAGCTTATTGAAAAATCATATTGAATGTTTAAGACTAATGTTGGATAAGTGCAGGAAATGTCATATTTCCTTGAACCTGAAGAAGTGTATCTTCTTTTCACCCTTTGGAGTGATGCTAGGCCATATTATGTGTAAGAAAGGGTTGTTGGTAGATCCATCCAAGATTGCCATTATTGTTGATCTACCCCCTCCTACTTTAGTTAGACAGTTGGGCACTGCTCTAGGACACACTGGATACTACATAAAGTTCATTAAGGGCTATGCACAGATTACAACACCCATGGAGAATATTTTAAATAAATATTGTCAGTTTCAATGGACAGAAGAATGCCAGCAGAGCTTCAATGCACTGAAACAGAAAATGGTCACTGTGCCTATTCTGGTTTTCCCGGATTAGAGTAAGGAATTTCATGTGCATGTCGATGCATTCTCTATTACATTAGGAGAAGTGCTAGCACAACCAAGAGGAGGAGATATTGACCATATGTTATCCTTTGCTAGCAGGAAGCTCTCAACAACTGAGATAAATTACACTACCACTAAGAGAGAAGGTTTAGCCATGGTGTATGCGCTGCAAAATTTTTGTCACTACTTATTGGGAGGAAACGTTAAGATGTTAACTTATCACTCTATGTTGAAATACCTAGTCAACAAGCCAGTATTGGGGGGAAGAATATGTAGATGGATTCTGTTATTCCAGGAATATGATTTTGAGATTGTGGTCAAGCCAGGGAGAATGAACAAGGGACCTGACCACTTGTCTAGGTTGGAACATGGAGAGGAACCTACTAGCTTGGAGGATACACTACCAGATGCACAGTTGTTGTCCATCAAAAATTTTGGTTATCACTTCACCGAGATATTCCAGTTCCCGTCTACAGGGATGGCACCTAGCGAATATACAATCATTCAAAAGAAACAACTGATAGTTCGTGCTGCATATTTTTCACTCATAGCTGGACATCTATATAAGATGGGACTTGATGAGATATTAAGGAGATGTGTTATGGAGGTAGAAATACCATTGATTCTGGAAAAATCACATGAAGGCATCATAGGAGGACACTATGCAGGAAAATAAATAGCACATAAGGTTATTAGAGTTGGCCTCTAGTGGCCCACTTTACACAAAGAAGCTAAGGAATACTACAGAGCCTGCGATGTATGCCAAAGAGTTGGGAAACCTTCCAGAAGGGATGATATGCCTTTAGCACCCCAGCTAACATTACAAGCATTTGAGAAATGGGCCATTGATTTCTTGGGACCTATAAACCCACCAGGAAAGTGCATAGGAGCAAGATACATAATCACTGCGACATAATATTTGACCAGATGGGCAGAAGAAAGACCATTCAAGGACTGTAGTGCGACTACAGCTACGCAGTTCATATTTGATGATATCATAATCAGGTTTGGATGCTCGAAGATCCTTATGAGTGATCAAGGCACACATTTTATTAATAAAACTATTGAAGCCTTGACTCAGAAATTTGCAGTTCATCATCATAAGAGCACTCCATACCATCCACAAGCAAATGGTACAATTGAAGCCTTCAATAAGATCTTGGAGACAACGTTGACAAAGATTTGCAGTGTTGATAGAGATGACTGGGATTTGATAGTACCAACAATGTTATGAGCCTATAGAACTACTTGCAAGAAGCTAAAAATGAAAACTCCCTTTAATTTGGTTTATGATCTTGAAGCAGTTGTACCTATGGAATATTTGGTTCCTAGTCTAATAATTGCAGCATTCACAGATATGGATGACAATGGCGCTATTCAAAATAGGCTCACGCAGTTGGTAGAACTAGAGGAAGACATATTTATTGCAGGATTCTAGCAACAGGTACATAAGGAATGTGAAAAGGCTTACCATGACAGACACATCAAGAAGAAATTATTCAAGCAAGGAGATCTCATATTAGTATATGACAATAAGTTCATGAAGCATCCAGGGAAGTTTAGGACACATTGTCTTGGGCCATATGAGGTTGCCTATGTTAAAGAAGGAGGATTTGTGCAGCTGAAGACTTTGAATGGAGAATGGAAGGAAGGTTTGGTAAATGGGAGCCGGTTGAAATTGTACTATGACAAGCAGCTGCCTCACAGCTCTCAGTAAAAGTAGAAGGAGAAGCGTCTAAGTACCAGGTGCAGTTGAAACTGGGTACCAGACACAGAAAAGACAGTCTGCACACAGTGGGGAAGGATAGAGAATAAATCACAGGTTGCTCCGCGTAGTCTGAAGTTGAAGAAAAAACAGAAGGTTTAGACCTACAGTGCCTCGGGACGAGTCACATGTGAGTGTTGGGGGCATGTTGGCTCTTGGGTATGGATTAAGAATTAAAGGGAAAATAAAGGAAAATAAAAGACGAAGAGAAAACTGCCTGAAAGGCACATTGACTGAGATTGGGTCGAAGTGGTCAAAGAAGCAGAAAAGAAGGAACAAAGTAAGGGAAAATGAGTCATTGGATGAGAATATCGAGGAGAATAGATCATCAAGGAAGGTTGATCGTGGACAACTCAACAAGAGGAAAAATCCACCAATGAATTCTTTGGATCACTTTGCAGGAAAGAAGGAAAGGCAGGTTGGCGAGGCCCAAAAAACATGGGTCAAGTTGATGTAGGTTTTTGACACCTAGGTTTCGACCTAAGGTTGTCCGAGAGTCATTTTAATGTATAAATAAAGGTCTAGAGGACCTGGGATGGGTTGGTAGTAAGTTGGTTGGAGGTTGGTCATTGTTCGTTGTGGCTAGAGTTGTGTTGTGGTATCGAGTGATCATAGTTGTGTGAGGAAGAAGTGATGTGTGTGAGAGCACTCTGGTATTGTAAGATCTTCAGCTGGGTGCAAAGATCAACCCTGTAGCTGGGTGCGTAGGGAGGGGAGAGAAGGAGGAAAGGATAAAGAGATGTGCAAGCTAAGAGTGCATATAGAACTATATGTTTTCACATAATATCAAGAAATGTAGTTCTGTGGACGTAGCCCTAGGGAGAGGGTGAGCCACGTATATTTTGTGTCTTTGTGGTTGATGTTGTTTTCTTTTCTTCTGTTAATCTGTTGTTGTATTATTATGTTAGATCTAGAATATAACTATGTGAAGTAGGCTTAAGCTTGGTAAGAATAACTAGATCTCTGTGTGTTGTCCTTTTGGATCCACTGCATTTCCTCTGGTTGTAGACACGTGTGTCCTACAACCCCCTATTGCTACTTCGGGTGAGACTGCATCTTCTTCACAGGTGTTTCCTAAAGGGCCAATAGTTAGGGCTTGTTGGTGCGTTGTTAGAGCTAAACTCCGGGTCTGCCCCTATGCCAACAAATGGTTCCGTTGACATGACCTGAAACAATGATTGTTGGGAATTGAAGAAAAGAGAAAGCTATGTGCGTAGATATGTTGCTCTAGTGCACAATACTCTACTTGACTTGTGAAGCTCTGTAGATAAGTCCGATCTGAAGAAAAGAGGTAAGATCTTAAATCTTTGTGCTCTGATAAAGGTAAGATAAGTGTAAATTTTTGTTTCGAAAGAATGGATCTAGGTATGTTTGATAGATTTCGTCCTAGTCTGAAAACTAGGGCACAACTAGAAGAAAGAAGATGTGATATGAATAGACCTAATAGAAATAATGAAAGATATGTTATTCCTATGCATAGAAATAAATTTTGGACTAAAAAGTGGATGCAATACCCTAGAAAGATTTTTTTGCAGGTCCATCACTGTGATCCCAGTGCGCAGTACAGGAAAGGTTGGGGATCGTTTAAGAGAAAGAGAGGATTGACTCTTTTTTATAGTTGCAGAAGACCAGAACATATTTCTAAGGAATTCCCTGGCAGAGGTCCTATTTTCCTTTGTTGTAAAGCTACTGGACATGAAGTTTTGGATTTCCCTATAATGTTTGCTAAAGTTGAGAAGATAAACATGAGACAAGAAAAACATGAGGAAGGTCAAGAGACTAGGAATATGCTAAAGAACCAGAAAGAATCAGAAGCTATATTATTGCAGATGAAATAAACACTGAATGATCACAGAGACATCAGTTTACCAGAGATCTTAAAAGAGAAGAAATGCATAGAAACAAGAACATGAGACTTCAACATAGACTGTGTATTGGATGCAAAAACACAGGTGAACATTATGCTAGAAAGTACTTGGGAAATTTTTGGAAAACCTTCTATGATTACTTCATTGGGAGGAATAGGATCATTTAAAGGAAATATGATAACCCTATGTGGAAGAATTACTCATGTACCTATGAGTGCTCATGGAACATCGACAGAACAATAATTCAAGGTCATTAAGTTTGTTGAGAACAACGCTCCTTTTTCACTTTTGTTAGGAAGGACTTGGATTGAGAGAGATCAAACCCGAAGGAAAGAAGAAGAGGAAGATATAGAACAAAAAAAGCAATAATTAAGGGATTTCATGGCTAGGAGAATAACGCACTTAATATAAGAACATGAGGACAAGTCGAAGAAACTAAGGGCTAGAGACCTGGCTGTCAAAGTTGAAAGAACACAAGAAGGCTTAAAAAACCTATCCATGCAGGAGAGTAGAGCACCTACTCCAGAAATAGTAAGAGAAGAAGTATTACTCTTGAACCCTGTGAAAGACCCTCAACAGTGTGAAGTTACTATGCTAAGATAAGATAAGAACAAGAATGGAAAGAGGAATCCAGAGATGCAGATCATAGGAAAGAAAGCAAGAAAACTTAGTAAGAAGAAAGCAAAGCTAGAAAAATTACAGGAGGTTCCAGAGAGGACTTCGCAGAAGGAAGGTTTGCAGAACTTGAACCTCGTTGGAATAGAAGAAAAAAGTAGACTAGCACCTCGCCATGACAAAGCAATACGACCATTGGAGGCATCCTAACCATTAGAACGACACTCCAGAATGGCTAGAAACACAGTTATTTCTAGAAAGATCATCATTGGACCGTTGGGACCGCGCCATAATGGATGGAATTGTATTGATTGAGACATTCCTTCCCGTTGGAGGAGTCAGTTACGACATTGTCTACTTAATCCGTCGAATTTCTTACCAGGGACACTTTTGCAAATTGTGATTATCCGAGCCCATAGAGAAATGATTGCTATCATGATGTTCTTATTGATACCTCGCCACCCGATTTGATTACCTTGAGTGTTTGTCCACCTACCCAAGATATCTGATCTCGAGCGTGTATGTCAGAAGAACATAGTGCATTAGAGAAGTCTATGGAGGAGATCCTAATAGAACTTATGGCTAAAAAGGTCATGTCCATAGGCACATAGGATTCGTCGACAATAGGATTGCAAGCATCCCCATCGACTGCACGTCGATCTGGGCCCTCCCGAACTACGACAGAGAAACGGAGAAAGCATCACGACGATTTGGCGAACACGAAGCTCAATCCGTCGGTCATGCCCAACTACATCCCACCTCTGGTTGGCGCAGTTAGTCGTGAGAGCGTCCCGAGAGATTTTGACTATACACTGATCATTGCGTACCTCCCAAAGGGGATATGCACAGTTGGAACATAGTTGGGATAGATCTTGATTCTCAAAATCAGTGATTTCAACTTAGGAGACCGCAAGAATTATGGAATGCTTGCACCACATAAGTACTTGAGAAATAAAATGGGGAATAATCCAAAGATAGTTCCCCAACCATGGACCATGGAAATCACGAGATCAACAATCATTAATGTGATGAAGATACCACACTTCGGCAGACATCAGGAGGTTAATGTATGCATTAAACGCCTCCTATCATGCTACCATGGCGTTTAACTATGGTTGGATAGGCGCATCACTTTAGATCCATTGTTGATCCACTGGATCACTGGATTGAGCATGCAAGGACCGAAACATCGGTATTTTTACATAGGGAAGGTTGCAGATCGCTCCCTAGCACAAGGAATAAAGGAAACCTATGACATTGTAGAGAAGGGGAAGCAGGGCTACAAGGTAGCCTCCATCCAAAATGACGCAGTGCACCTATCTTATCATCTTATAATAGGTAATCTCATCAAGAATAATAGACCAACGCAGGTCATGGGGTTCATCGTCGACCTCGCAGGAAAGTGTGTTGAAGGGATGCAAATGAACTGGGCGAGCTACCTCATCAACCAGTTGGAGAAATATTGCCGCGAAGTGCAAGACCAGGGCTACAAGTTTCACTTCAGCTGGTATTTGATCCTAATTTCCTTTGTCTCTTGGGAGATGTCGGAGGGAGCGACCTTCCCAGAAGTTGAGCCGTCCGAACCACTGGCCGCGAGGTTCACTACCCTGTGGTATTCGAGCATCATGACGAAGAAATGGCAGTCTAATGTGGTATTCCACACCTATTACTTGCAACTGAAGAGGGCCATTGAATCCTTCCCTCACATGACGTCGAATACACTCCATAGGTTCAAGCCAATAGCAAAGTTTCGTGTAGACAAACACTTCATTTACATCACTGCGTGCGGGGACGAACACAAGGAAGAGCTCCAATCCTATTACAAAATCACTGAGGAAGATATGGAGGAAATAACCAAGGAATGACCTGTGGAATTTCTTGTACCATTCGAACAGATATAACTCTCCAAACCTGACCTCATTGGAAGTCCTGTAATCACCCAGGAAGAGTATGATGGACCCAGTAGCAACAAGAAGAAAAATAAGGAAGAGGTGCAGGAACTAAATAGCGCATCAGAGGAAACTGCGCCTGATTCACCTAGAGGAGGATGAGGTGATGAAGTAAACCAAGAGGAGGAAGGGGAAGAATACAAAAAAGAGAAGGGAAAAGTGACACCACCTAAAGATCCCCTTATAGAGGACAAGGCGTCAAAGAAAAGAAAGGTTTCTCCAAAGAAACCCTCATCACAGAAGAAGTCACGAACCAATAAACCTTAGNGATGATGATGGTGCAGTAGACACTGCACGATTCAAATAGAGGACAAGGCGTCAAAGAAAAGAAAGGTTTCTCCAAAGAAACCCTCATCACAGAAGAAGTCACGAACCAATAAACCTTAGTTACAGACTGTGCTCACTGTGGATGATATTGACCTCATCATCGTCGTTGTAGCATATACTTCGGAATATATTTTGCAATGAAGCGAAGCCAAACAAGAAACAATGTATAACTGGATCAAAGAAGAGCTGAAAGGGGTACAACAAGCCCTCTATTTGAATCGTGCAGTGTCTACTGCACCATCATCATCAGAAGGTATAGAACTGGGAGATGAGCCTACCCAACTACGCAGATTAGCAGATGTGACAGAGGCTCACCTTCATCATGTACAGGAAGAAAAAGAACAGGCCACAGAGGCTCTAAAGAAAGAAAAGGAGGAAGCCCTAGAGCAGAGTTGGGTTGCACATCAAGAGAAAGATGACCTCCAAGCGAAGTTTGAAGAGGACAAAGAGAAGATCCAGAGAGAAAAAGATCAATTGCTCGTAGAGAATATTGCATTTAGAGAAGCAGACACTCGAGCACTTCTCTCCGTGCCAGGATTGGCACCGATGGAAGAAGAGACAACTGAGAGCCAAGTGGGGAAGCTCGTTGAATCCATTCAGTAGCTCCAAGCAAGAGTAATAGAACTGGAATTGCAAGAAGTAATGAGCACTCTGTAGGAAGTGTGAGATCAGAGGGAAGAAACTCCCAGGAGTGTAGTCGAAAGAATCAAGGCATTGGAATTAGAATGAAAACAACTCAATAATAAAAGTGCTCAGACCTATGAGTGCCTTGTAGAGGACCTAGGAATAAGAACATTGGATTCACAGCTCCAGGAGGCGAAGCAAAAAGCATTGATAGTGCAAGCGTAGCTAAAACTATTTTCAACAGTCGAGAATATGAAAAGGTCATGGGAGGTGTGTACCGTTCAACAACAGGTCAATTCCATCTAGAGTAGAGTAATGAAAGTGACCCAGAGACTCCAGTTAGTGTAGGATGAAGCCTACACACTTTTTTAAGAGATCGAAGGATGAGGTGCATAGATGGAACAAGTGGTCACCACGATGGAACAAATCTTGGAAGCACCAGTCACCGAGAAAGTAATTTAGGATTTCACCAAGCAAGAGGCTCTGGCAAAGCAGTAGGACGAGGCAACTCGAGGCCTTCGAAGAAGAATTTAACAGATCATAGTGACTCGGGATGAGTCACAGGTGAGAGTTGGGGGCATGTTGGCCCTTGACCAGGTTTTGAGGAAACACTGGTCATGTTTGACCATTTTTTGGACTTCGACAGGCTGGTCGAAGATGAAGCACCCAGGTGAAGCGGATATCACATGATATTGCCCCTTTTTACGGGATTTTTGGGTATTAGGGTTTATGTAACGGGTATGGGATGTCGGCCCATGGGTTTACCCATGCTTAGACCCCATTTCTAATGTATAAATAAGTAGCTAGGTGATGTAAGAAGGAGTCAGTTGAAATTCGATGGCTTAGTGCTAATGTTAGCTATGTGCAAGAAGATGTGTTAAGTCTTGCAGAGCTAAGTGCAAGTTTTTTGTAAGTGCTTTGTGCACAGATTGTGTAAGGACTTGGTGCTTGGACCTAACTCGGGGAAGGAGCATCTCGTGAGGTGCGTGAAGATCTCCTATCCTATGTAGAGTTGGCTTTATGGCTCTGTGCATGTAAGAAGATTGGAAGAAGCTAATAAAAGAGGAGAAGAGTTGGTGAAAGTAGCCCCACGCTGGGGGTGAACCATGTATATCATGTGTTGTGGTTGCTTTGTGTGATGTGCTTGATATGCTATTGATGTGATTTATGCTTAGTGCTATAATATTTATGTATGTTAGATGCATCTGATGTAGTAGATTAGTGCTTAATAATATGAATGAAGGTTAGATCTATTTTGATGTTATGTGTTGAATGGTTAGATGTGCTTACACCTTGATGAATACTGCGCTGTTATGTAATTAGGGTTTTTACCTGTGATGTGAATAAGGGTCAAATACTAATGAATGTTAATTTCTAAGTGCTCTACTAAGTATTGTGATCACAGATATATGTCCTAGCTAGGTTGTAGACACTTGAGTCCTACAACCCCCCCTGCCTCTACCTCGGGGAGACTTCATCTACTTCGCAGGTGTTGCCGAAAGGGCCGGTAGTTAGGGTTTTGTTGGTGTGTTTTTGAAACATTGAACCCTAGGTCTGCCCCTGTGCTAGCAATACCCAGAATTCTTTGACAAAAAATGTGGCCCAATTCATCTGGACCCCCTTTGCCCACTTTTCTGCAGTTGTTATTACTGCAATCGACACCTCATCCTTGTGACATTTAATTAGTAGTTTTCATTCCAACACCTACATCACAAATCACACAACATCATCATTTATGTTTGCGACATCAAACCCTCACTTCCCTCTAAAGGTGTGGAACTTATCCTTGATAGTTTCTGATAACACTTTCTCCCCTAAATTATTGGCGAATAGTGTTGTCGGATCCTCCCTTACTTTCAGAAAGCCCGTAATATGCGCAACCAATTTGTTTCAATGGGCATGGGTAGGTCTAACCATAGAGTCCCTCCGTGGACATAGCTCAATAAAATATTGACATAAGAGTTTATTTCTTGGATTCTGCCAAAATGTGGGATTTCTAACAGATTTAATATGCTTGATTTATGTAGTCTCGCTGCCCACTCCTGCGGCTCGAGCAGTGTTGCACTTGTCCCTAGTACAATTTTGGCACACAAATATTTTTCCCGTGCCAACTTCGAGAAATTATATGATTTCGTTATGTCATGGTCTGCAAATGTTCAAAGCAACAACCTTTCCTAGCATGTCCCCTTCGACCAGGACACTAGGTGGTATTTGTAGCGTGACTAGCGGGTAATTTTCGTCTGTGGGTAGTCTAACTTATGTATGGTGTCCTTTCTTGGAGATATGTCATCCCCATGAAAGCTCAGTTGAAGCTCCGAGTGTTTCTACAAACTATGGTGTGACTGGTGGTCGTTTTGTTTGATTGTGTGCTGCGACAATTTGTGCCCCAAATTTTGGTAGTGTCATTGTTCTTTGTCACTAATATCTTCAACTACTCTGTGTGATTTCTAGTTCAGCTCTAGTTTGGCTCTGGTCTACTCTGTATTTTCACAACTCTTATCAAATGCAAATAACCCTTCCCTGTCGAGCCCTTATGTGCTTTTATAATTCTTCAACAACTATGTAATTTATTTCACACCCAAATTAAATGTCGAATCTAGTCAGAGTATGCAATCAATATTTTCCTTATCATGGCATTAATGCCAAATCTATCACAGGATTTTTCCTACAATCTTCTAGTCTGTCACGATCCTTGGTGGTGCCTTCTATTAATGACCATGTGTCTCCAGAATGTTTCGTTATTATTGATTTTTTCTAAAGTATTCATGCTTTAATGCCTTCCAAGGTATGCACGGTCTTGTTCCGTTCTTGACTTTTGCATGCACTTAACTATCTCTACGGTTTTTTCTGTTATCTATGCAACACTCCATTTTTTTACACGGGTCTTGTTTCTTTATTTCCCATACTTCTTACTATCTATATTTGGTTTCATGTTTTTCCACTTTTTATTTGTTTTCTCCTTTTTCTACTTTTTATTTGTTTTTTAGTATTTTACCTTCCTACTATAGTAAAAATACTATGGTACATATGTTCTTGCACAGTTCAGATTAAGGCATAGATGCTCGACTGTCTCTATAGAGTTTCATTCGACTTCCATTCACTAATCCTCCCAAATCTTCCTCGTCCAACATTTCCAACTGCACAACACATGCCTCTGTCACGTACTTAATCATGTATGGACCTAACCAATGCATTCATAACTATCCTAGATGTTGCATAAACTTATTTTCATATAATAGCACTAAGTCTCCTACTTGGAATATTTTCTTCTTGATATCTCGATCGTGTCATGCTTTCTCTTGTGCCTTTTGAACCTGCTGATCGAATCTTGCAACAAATCAATATTCTTCAAGTTGTAGCAACAGTGACAACCTTTCCTCTACTCCACTTGAATATGAAAGGTCAGTAATTGTTGCAACGCGCAGTCTAGGCATAATAAACTCCACCTACATCACTTCTTCTTTTCCATAGACCAATCTGAACAGTGTTTGTCTTGTCAATTTCCTGCTCATAGTCATATATGCCCATAATACTGCAAGAACTCTTAACTCCCAATCAAATCTCCCTACATTGAAAATCTTTGTTAGTGCATTCTCCATAATTTTATTAAAAGATTCTATTGTGTCATTGTCCTGAGGGTGATATGGCATGCTCCTATGGTGGTGAATTTGGAACTCCTCATTCAATTATGCAATCGTTTTATTCAATAAGTGCATCCCTTGATCACTTATTAAAATGTGTGGGCATCTGAACCTTGTCACTACATTATCAAAGAGAAACCTCATCGTATTTTTTTCACTACGGTCTGTAATTGGTTCTGCTTCATCCCATCTAGTCAAATACTTTTTCACAATGATTATATACCTATCTCTTGTTATCATTTTGATGGAACTATTGGTCCAACAAATTCTATCGCCCATTTGTCAAAATCCTGAAGTGTAACTTGTGGGTTCAATGGAGTATCATCTCTTCTATATGGCTTTCCCACCCTTTGACAAACATCACATGCTTGAAAATATTCCTTAGCATCCTTGTGAAGTGTGAGCCACTAGATCCATGCAAAAAAAATCTTTTGTGCAGTTGATTTACCTCCATAGTGTCATATTGCTATCCCCTTGTGCACCTCTTCAAGTATCATTGGTCTCTCATGCTCAACCACACAATGTCGTAATATTCCATCTGCACCCAACTTGTATAAGTTCCCTACAATTAGCTGATAATATGATTCCCTTACCACCAACTACTTTTTATGAAACAATGACATATCAAATGGAGTCATTACTGCACTAAAATAATGGATAATATCTATGAAGTAGTCGTCCACCATTTTAATTTTAAATAACTATGCATCCAGAAAAATATCATCGAGATTCCTTGCATCTTCTCCTGAGAGTATGTGTGATAAGTGATTTTGTCCTGCATTCAACTTTCCTAGTTTCACAATAAACTCAAAGTTGTATTCCTAGAACAATAGAACCATATTCATAGTCTCCCCCCCCAACACTAGTTTGTTGACTAAGTATCTTAGCGCGGAATGGTCTATATACATCTTAAAATGTGAACCCAACAAATATTGGAAAAAATTCTACAACAAATATACCATTTCCAATCCTTCTCATTATGTCATAGTGTAATTCTTTTCTATTGTTGACACCTTCCTACTCACGAAGGAAATTGGATGGTCTATCTCTCCTTCTCCTGGTTGAGATAACACGACGCCTAAATATATGAAGAAATTGAGCATAAGAATATTACGACAACAAGATTGGCGGAAAAGGCCTCAAGCCATAATTCTCAACATTGTATTCATCTTAATCATACAAATATATAATACAATATTGAAACAACCTCAATTTTTCTCATATCGATACCTAATCAGGAGATAAGGTAGGATGAGACAATATAGGAATCTAGAAACATACTAGGATATAGTTGTTATCTTAAGCATGTTTCTAGATTCCTATATTGTCTCATCCTACCTTATCTTCTGATGAGGTATCGATATGAGAAAAATTGAGGTGATTTCATTATTGTATTATATATTTGTATGATTAAGATGAATACAATGTTGAGAATTATGGCTTGAGGCCAATATTCTTGTCCTAATATTCTTATGCTCAATTTCTTCAATTGGTATCAGAGCTTCTTATAGTTCTTAAAGGCCCGTCGGTCTTGAGTTCCATGGTGAGTTCCATGGTAGTATTCAATGGGAGGTGAGGTGTAGCAACACCATCCAGCAAAATAAGTGCAAATTGGCACACGAGCTACATCATCCAGGAAATATTTCTGGGGAAATAAAATCTGGTCTATTTGTTTAAAGTCCTGTGCTGCTATCAGTGAGAAAGCTGGATCTGATTGTTGATGACTCCACAAGTGATGATTGAAGAGAAAGCAACCTGAATGCCTACATCAACCAAATTGTGAATCTACTGCATTGTATGGCGCCATATGAGAATGGGAACAATTCACTCAACTGAGGCCGAGATTTGCACAACGATATCCACTTATTAAAGAAGAGTTCATAGCTGAAAATGAAAAGTGCACATGTCGACACGGAAGAGGTATTCAAATAAATGTTTTGGCAGAAAATTGTTTCGGTGATACAATCTGTCCACAACAAATATGTTCCACTTGTCCCTTCGCTTCAGAGTTTTTAAATTGATGCAAGTCATCTATATCATCGCAACAGTCTCCATTTATAACTTTTGCTGAAATATTTTCTGGAAACACATTTTCCATTTCTGCTAAAGTGCAATCATCTACAATTGTGCTCCAGTAGCGTAACCTTTCCAGACTTATTTTGGCTACACAAACTTTTGATAAGAAGTCAAAGAACATTTTTTTGAAAAGTTTAGAAGTATTACTTGGTATATGATATGTGGTGCCCAAATTTATTTAAGGGAATGACTTTTTTAATGGTTAAAAGATCTTATAAAAAAAATACCCTTTATTATTTAATGTTTTTTACTTTTTGAAAAAGTAAAAAATTCTTTATATAAATGTAAAAGTGCTTGGGGTTGTTTAAAAAAAAAGGAAAAGAAAAGAGGAGTGATATCTTAGAAAGGGATTGTATGTGAATGGGGAGTTTCCAACAATGTTTGATCGAATTTTCCTTTTTAAATCAAAAGGATATTCTTCAAAACCAAAGTGCTTGGTTTTTGCTCTCTTTTGCTCCATATTAGAGATACTATATGATACATTGATAAAGGGAAGAGTATTTGTAAAGGAGAAAAGAACTCTCGTCGTTGAAAAGGAGAACACACTCCAAGATGAAAGTTTTTTCATGTATCGATTTTTTAATAAAAAAAAAAATTGTTTTTTGGTGGTGGATCTTATCCTAGTCCTGTCCCGAAATTGAATAAGGGGGTCTAAGGACATTGTTGTTATGTGTGATGGTGTTTTTTTTCATGGTTGATTTATGATATTTTATGTCTAGTATTGACATAATCATCCATACACAAAGTTTAAGCACAATTAATGTCATTCAAGCACAATCAAAGAACTCAATTAAGAAGCAAAGAAGATATCAAATTGGAAATCACATCAACATTGGACACATCAAGCTCATATTCAAAGACTCAAAGCATAACCAAATTTGAAGATCAACTCAATTTTGAAATCGACATTTCTTATAAACTTGGAAATAACATTTTTTGTAAGTACTCAAAGTCAACTAAAATTATTTTGCAAGTGTTCAATCAAATCAAGTTAATTTTCTTTGTAATCGGGTGCATTCTCGGTTGAGCCCGACACCCAAGATTCATTTTAATTTTGAGTTGAAATTGGCAAGGTTGATTAGTTTAACTGAAATCATTGTAAACATCACAAGTTTGGACGCATTTTTGGTGGTAACCGACATCCTCAACTTCTTGGAAGAAAGCATGAAAAGTTCAAGCGAGCGAGAAACAAATTCAAGGGAGCATGAAGAACAGGTGAACGAGAAGTTCAAGCGAGCGTGTTCAAATGGAGCGAAATATAGAAATATTAGAGTTATTGAACACTCTAATAAACACCACTGAAGACAACACAGTAATATTGAACAAAGAAACTCTTCAATCAGTGCTAACTTGTTTGCAAGTGACGCAAGCTAAAGTTAGACTTCTTCAAGAACAATCCCAACTATTGAATGATGAGTTGATAAATCTCAAAAATCAACAGCCAATGAAGTATTATGAACTAGGTTTTGTTCAGAACAACCCTCTCTATGATGATAATGATAATGATGATAATAATGATCAACAGTCAGTGAAGGAGAACATCATCAAGCCAACTTCATATCAACAGTCAGTGAAGGAGAACATTAGCAAGCCAACTTCAGAATTAAATTCCAATGAAGATGAATCGCAAGCTGAAGATGCCAAAGAACAAAGTGATATAACAAGTATAAGTGAAAGTAAATGTGAAGCACGCCATCAATTACAACATAATCTTTCCAAGCCCATCATCAGACCTTGGGAAGAATTACACTTCAATAGAAATCGACATGGCTTAGGATATGAAAATCAAAACAGTTTTCATATTCCAAATTACTCCAAACCAATTTTGTTTGTCAGCACTGGATTCCTTCAATAAAATTCAACTTCAAATGTTGACAATCAGGATGTTAAGTTCCAACATTGCAATCGAGTTGGTCACAAGGAGAATCGATGTTTTGATCTCCATCCTTTCCAGAATTGTGGAAAGTCAAATCATGCATCAGATAAATGTTCCAAGAGGAACAAACCTGCAAGATTGAAGATTCAGTATGAGTGGATTGATCCTTGGAAATGGTCATCAACAACCAAGCGATTATATAAGTATTACCGAAGAATTCAATCTTGAGTAAAGACCAATCTTGTATCACATAACATTTTTGTACCTCACATAAGTAGTCCCCTTATGGTGTATCTTTAGAGCATGGCCCTCACAGGATGAGATAACATGTGGTTTTTTCCACATGCCCACTTTTTTTTGTACTCAAATGGAACAAGTATGGTACTCTCTTGAGCCTAGAAGGAGGGAGTACAATGATGAAACTCTCATGCACCTTAAGGGGGAGAGTTCAAAATTCCAGTGATGATGGTTCATGAAACCACTTGTGGTCTCTCCTTTTAGCTGACAAAGGGGGGAATTAATGATGGAATTGATGATGGAATTGATTATGGAATTGAAGATGGTTGTCAGACAGAAAGTTTCGACAACAACAAACATCAAGTATGCCAGATGGGCATGAAATTTTCCAGATGGGCAACTGTGGTCTGTAGATGACAGACTTTAGAAGAATTATGGTTCAATAATTTTAAGTTGAATCATACATAATTGGGATGTTGATTTTGATTTTGAGAGCAATGATGTAGACGTTTGGTTCACATAGATGGTCATTCAACCTAGCAGAGGACAAGAGGATCCTTCTGCATTGCAGCTTGGCATTTGATTGAGTTGTCAGGCATTTTTCAGGGATGTGTCAGACTAGAAGTTGATTCACTTCTCTTGGTTTTCTCTCATCAGATTGGAGTTTACATTAAGTAAACAATTTGCATGCATCCTGACTCACATGATTACATAGTGATATTTTCCAGAGATGGCAGAATTTGACAGGATTATGGTTCAATGTCTTGCAATTGAATCACACACATTATACATTGGGATGTTTTTGGACACCTAAAAGTGTCACAATTGGTTAGTGGTTATCTAAAAACCATCAGATACATGGTATCAATTGGTTAGTGGTCATACCAAAGTATTATAATGATTCATTCAATAATAATGGTGGTATTACTTAGGATAACAACTATATCCTAGTATGTAAAATATACAAAGGTGGTATATTAAGGCTTAATGATTGTATATGAGAAAGAGGCTAACAAGATATAGACAACACATCCACATGGACATGAAATTACTTTCCCAGTATGTAAATATCAAAATTGGCATGATCACTAATTTATGTTTCAATGTATCCAAACCCTTCCGACAGTCCTCATTCCACTGGAACTTCGCTTATTTTTTCAAAAAAATCTCCATATGAGTTGTTATTTTTACATAACCCTTAATGAACTTCTTGTAGTATCCTATATGACCTAGGGTTTCTCTCAACTATTTGACTGACATGGGTGGTTGTATGTCCAAAATTACTACAATCTTGGCATGATCCACCATTAAGCCCTACTTGTATACCACGTGGCCCAACAAAATTCCAAAGGGTGCAGAGAAAATGCATTTCTTCAAATTTAGTGAAATATGACATTGTATGCATCTATCTAACATTAATATAAGTACTTATATATGATTCTTCAAGAGACTAAACACAATCCAATCATCCAAGTAAGCTTCAAGAAAATTATAAATAAACTCCTTAAAGGTTGCAACAACTGCTCTTGAAAACACCACAGGTGCATTCTTCAGCCCAAAAGGAATCATTGTATACTAATAGCTTCCCCACTCCATTGCAAAGGTAGTCTTATTCCTAACTTCCTACACAATTTAATATCATGATAGCATGAGAAACCATCTGTGAAAGAATACGCCTCCTGCCCTCCTAGATTATCTATCACTTCATATGTGAATGATGCTGGAAATGGATCATGCATACATGTATCATTTAGTTTCCTTAGGTCAATATAGATCCTTATCCCCCATATTTTCTTATCCTTCACCACCATTGGAATGGTCCATTCATATTCTTTGACTAGTTCAATGATTCCTGCCTCTAGCATGTGTTATTTCTCCACCTTTACCTTTTCTTTGTACTTTGGATTTATCCTGTACGGTCTCTATCTAACTGGCTTAGCCCCTGGTTTCAAAGGGATATTCATTTATCCTAATTTTCTAGATATTCCCTTCATTTATGAGAATGTAGCTGGGAATAGATCTTGATACTTGTGCAATAAGTCTGCAATTTTCTCCACAATTTCATCACTCTAGTAATTACCTATATACGCAAATTTTAGGCTCTTTTTTGTACTGATATTGACGTTTTTCATCCTTAGTGGTTTTTCATATGAAAAAAATATAGCTCTGGTCTTTCCACTGTGCATTCCCCTTCATTTTCAAGTACTTGTATATTTCTTGAATCCTCCTCATCGTGATCTTCTTTAGCACCATTATAACATTCTAGTAATTCATGAACTGTCATGGAAGCTCTATGCACACTACACACAGGTATTACTTCCATCGCCCCCCCCC
>JASDQU010685236.1:21340-32255 GCA_032191745.1 Picea mariana | reverse complement strand
AAAACTATTGATTATTTCTCATATATTGTGCATGGTGTATTGTGGTGTATTGGTATAACTCTTATACTATTGATTATTGCGCATTGGATATAATTGAATGGTTTAAGTATAAGTTGAAAAAGGTTTTTAAATTGTACTTGATATTGATTCACCCCCCTCTCAGTATCAACACATACCCCTCCCATCCAACTCCTGAATCACTCTAAATGATTTTTGGTTTAAAGAAAATGATAAGGGAGGCCAAAAAAGTGACAAAAAAATGCCAAAAAGTCTATAAATAGAAGATGGCAGCTCATTATCACTATTGTTGATTTGGAAATTGACTATGGATCCAAAAGACCCCCTTTGATAAAAGTGGTGATTCTGGGAGCTACAATGGATGAAATGACCTTTTGTCTGGACCAAGTAAGTACAAACTCCCCCATCTTGCAATTTAAATCTTTACTTTTGTTTTGGGTTCCATGTTTTGGGTGGGCGTCGGGCTTTAAAAGGTCAGCCCTAGGTCCACATGGGTTGTCTCTGGACAGGTCGCATGTACATTTGAGCAGAGTAAATATTGAACGTGTGTACACGCGACTGTCAGCATTACATCTCGCGTGGACCTCCCTTAATGAATAAAAAGAATTATAAAGCAAGGGATAACCCTCCTGAATTTTGGTGTTTTGCAGGATGTATGTTCACTGGAGAGAAAGGGAGCATGAGGAAATTAGGTTGGTCAGAGAAGACCCCAATGTTGTGGCCACGTTGATGCAATGTGGGTTATTAAAGTTCCTTTTGTGTCCTTTTATGTAGGCACAACCTCGGCTACTGAATGCCTTGATTGATTACTGGCATCGAGATGCAGAGGCTTTCATGCTAGAAGGGCAGTCACTGGTGCCCACCACTGAGGATATATAATTTTTGAATGGCCTCTCAAGGAGAGGGGAACTAGTCAACTTTCGGATGTTTCCTTCAGGGCTGCATAACATAGCAGAATTGAGAGGCCTTTACTGTGAGGCCGAGACAGACCGATCGAGCTCACAAGTGCCCATAAGCAAGATTATTGACTTATCGCTGCAGGCGATTGTATTTCTCATTGGGCGGATGACTGGTTCTGTGGCTCTGCATCATGTGTCTCGTTCACAGATGAACTATGTAGTCCAGTGCTTAAATGCACACATATTTGACTGGAGTACCACATTGCTTGAGTGTATGAAGAGGCAGTTTACAGATTGTCGATTGCGGACACAGAGGAACTTCGGGTTCGGGACCGTTCTGTGCTCATTCTTCTTTGAGAGAGTTTGAAGCTTTAGTCCTCAAGTAGTGGTACGAGGACATCAAGCTTCTCTTCCTGTTATGTGTAGATGGGTAGTATTGCTGCCATGACAGGTTGGTGGAAGGACTAATGAGTCCTTTGATGATGACTTCTTTGCCTGGCTATCGCGGCAGATCCCAGTTATCGAGGATTACCCGTATGCAGGGATTGATTTTTCTAGGGATCCTGAGATTCCCGTACCTACTGGTGAGGAGCGAGGAGAGATGGGTAAGTCTCCATCTTTGTAGTTGTTTTTTATTTTTTGTGAATCATATGTAATTTTTATGTCGTTTTTGTTATATATCATTTTTTTTATACCAGAGTATTTGACGGATATGCGTTTGTTGTGTGTAGATGTGGGACCAGTGCGACTTGCTGACTACATGAGGAGCAGGCATCGTCCTCGACCAGGGGTCACACCTGCCGCCGTCGGGGGACAAGCAGTAGCAGGAGACCTTCCAATCAGGGAGGCTGAGAGGGTATTGAGACGAGTTGAGTGGAACTTTATTGTGCTCACTCGCATGATACCTATGGCAGAGATTGAGGATCTTCCACCATCCACGCAGCCTCATGTAGTGGGGGCACCACGGACATGGGTTCGATTGTTTCGGCATTTAGCAAATGTTGTGGATCAGTATAACAGAGCCCACAGGCCCTGAACCTAGTTAGACATTTCACGTGCCACGAGCACTACTTGTATATATTTTTTGAGGGCATAAGCCCCGTGACTCATTATTGGTCATATTTTTGAGGCACTTGTGTCCATCTGTGTACTCTCGTTACTTTATGATTATATATGGATTTTTATGTATTTTGTGTCTTATGGATCATGTGTGCAAAAAATGTATTTACATGTTTATGTGAATGTCCTTTCATATGTGTGCAAGATGCCAATCTAAAATTTGATTAGCTAGAGTATCTGTAACTTGGTTTAATCTCCTAGGAACATGAAAATATGTAATATAATCAAAGTTTTGTTCTAAGAGACGTACCCTAAGAAATCATCGGTGTAAAGTCGAATCATGCACCTGGTAGACTCTATCTAACTGAGACACAACCAGATGAGCATCAAGATAGACCCGGAGATGACAGATACCAAATGACAAGGCGTCACAAAGCAACTCAATAACTGCACTATACTCGGCAACATTATTGGTGGTGTCACCTAAGCATATACCTCCTGAAGATAACAACTGGCCTCGAGGTGTAAATATTACCCAAGTTGCGGAGGCAAGCCTCCGAGTGTGTCGGCTAGCACTGTCTGCGTACCCAATGAACATCTCGGATTCAATTGACATCTGCCACAGTGACAAAAGATAACATCAACGAAACGTCCATAACACTAAAAGAAACTTGAAAGTAATAGTGCAAAGACTATACATATGTTACAAAAAGTTACCCAAGGTGACCTGCCTATGAGTAATACTTCTTGAGGTAGAGCCCATCTCTAGGCTCCGCCAAAGCAATCCCTTCAAAGTCAACCAGATGATAAGCGCCCTTTTTTAAAACCTCTTTTATGATGAAAGGTATGAACCACATGGGTTTGAATTTTCCTACCCCCAGGGGGTCCTTATCTTGGTCATAGACCAGGACAAGGTCGCCTTCAGAGAAAATATGAGGATGAATGAACCTATCATACTGACACTTGACCTTATGTTTGTGAGCCTCGTTAGCCAGGGCCACATCACGATGTTGTTCATTGAGTTGCTCAAGGTATACTAGCCGTTCTTCAAGTGGAGAAGTGTCTGGAAATAATTGTACTACCAACTTTAGGGACAGGATCTGACATTCGATAGGCAAGACTCCTTCCAGCCCGTATACGAGTTGAAAAGGTGAGAAACCAGTTGCAGTCTTAACAGACATTTGGTAGGCCCATAATGCCGAGTATAACATCAAATGCCAATTTGACTTGGTTGAGTTGATTGTTCATTGTAGGATGGTCTTAAGAGATTTGTTAACAGCTTCCACCTGACCATTTGCTTGGGGGTAGTAGGGTGATGAATGTTATTGTCGTAACCCAAGATTTGATGATAAATTGGTCATCATATGGTTCTGAAAGTGACTTCCATGGTTAGTGACAATCTCCCTCGGGACGCCGAACCTTGCTATGATCTAGTTGAACAAAAAGAGAGTTGCAGTCTCTCCATCATATTTAAACATTGCCATAGCTTCAACCCACTTTCTGAAGTAGTCGACAACTACGATGATATAGCGGTGTCCCCTTGCTAAAGGAGGGTTTCATGTAGTGTAATCAATCCCCCACTTGGTGAAGGGACCAACTGTGATGACGGGAAACATAGGAGCGGGATGTGCCCTCATCTTCCGAGAGAATATATGGCATGGGTGGCACTTCTTGACTGATTCAATACAATCTTTGATTAGTGTCAGCCAGAAGTAACCAACGCGTAGAATCTTTTGGGTTGTCGCCAACCCAGATAAATGACCACCACATGCTCCGGTATGGCAATCGTTAAGCACAATAATTTCTTCTTCGTGAGTGAGACATTGACATAGGATGCAGTCTACACCTCTCCGATACAACATATCATCGAGTATCATATAATTCTTAACCTAATGGCATATACATCGACGCTCATCACGAGAAGCAGAGGTGGGGCACTTCAAAGTCTGGAGATAGATAAGTATATCTCCATACCAGGGATCTGAAGATGTGATCAAAAAAATATCTTCCTTGATAGGCGATTCTTCAGGCACAACGTCACCTGACTCATCCGGAAGTTCCGAAATAAATTCTGCGAAGACCAGTGACTTTTTGGATTTCGCTAAAATGAAATCTAAGTCAAACTCTTGGAGGACGACTATACATCTACTGATCTTTCCGCCTATTACCCATCGTGTCAACATGTACTGGAATGGATTCACAAAAGCAATGATGGTGGTATTGTGAAACATAACATAATGACAAAACCGTTGAATAGCATGAACTGCTGCCAATGCAAGTTTTTCGATATGAGAATAATTGAGTTTCGGTCCTACGAGGCCTCAAATCAGGTAATAGATCATGTATTCTAAGAACAAATCATCTTCTTGAACTAAAACCTTTCCAATGGTTGACTCTATTGCATCCAGATATAATAAGAAATCTTTGTTATAGTTAGGTGGTCATAGAAGAAGGGTAGTTGTGAGGGCATGTTTAAATGTGTCGAAAGAGCATTGAGCAACATCGTCCCAGTAAAATTTGTTAGCACAAATTATGGTATGGGTCGTTTTCTCTCCTAAGTCAAGCCCATGGTGCAAAAGGCAAAGAAGCAGGCTAAAAAAACCACTAAAGGGTGATTATTCACGGCCTATGATAGAAGTGCCCAAGCGCATATCTCAGAAAATCTTGTTCCGGGTTCAAAGTCAAGCCAGCAGGCAAAGATTTGTTTTCAACGGCCAGGATTCGTCGAGGAAGCAGATTGATGATCAATGGGAATTCGCGATTAGAAAAGTTGCGCGAGGATTAGCGCTGAGGACATCACCTATATCACAGAAGTGATCGGGGCCGTCCATTTCAGGGGACATAGGTGGCACACGATCGAGCTTCGTCGCGTTTTGGTTACTAGGACTTTGAGAGAAAAGGAACAAGAACTCCCGATGGGTGAATTCCGAAAGAATCTGGTCCATTGGTCATGGAGAAGTCTTAGTAATCCATCAGGGATAACTCTCGGTGCATGAAGCTAAGGAGCGGGAAGATCTAAGAGGAAAGGATATGCATGCCCAGATCTATGGTCAGGGTTAGATTCCAAAGCCCCCTCGACATTCTACCTTTAAAGCGGGGGAGGGGGCTCCAGAATTAGCCGCGCATATCTCAACGACTTGGATTGAGGAGCACAGATCTGTGGTCAAGGATTGATTCCAGACTCCCCACCCTGTCGTTCTACCTTTAATAGGAGGGGGGCGGTTTGGAATGAGAGCATGCAAGTTTGAGCGGTCGGGATTGAAGCGTCTAGATCTATGGACGAGGATTGTTTCTACCCCCCCCTTGTCATTATACCTTTAATGAAGGGGGGGCATGATCTGGAATGGGTGGTTTCGTGTGGGCCCGGAATGGGTGGTTTTGTGTGGGCCCCCCTAAAACCCCTTACTTCTCCTTCCTCTACTTACCACCTTCCGTCGTGTGTCTTCCACTCGGCACCTTTCTAGCCCACCTTATTCCCATTTCCTCGCTCCCACCTATCACCTCATGTGAGTTGTTCCTCCCCGTTTTCTTTTTTCCCCTCGATTTCCACTTCCCTCATGTAATATTCCTCTTCCCTTTTGTCCCTCTCATCCTCCACCTGTATGGTCATCCCTACTCCTCCTCCACCTTACCTCTCTAACCCACCTGTACCCCACGCTCCATGCCACTTCCACCTGTGTCCTATCCATACCCCGTGGCATTTCTCATCTGGTGTCGCAGCACCACCTCATCCTCCTCGCCAGGGTCTCCTCCACATCCACCTAATGGGTCTCCTTGTAGCAGTCCTGCAAAGGAGCAGCAACCAAAGAAAGGTTTCCATGTTGTCCAAGTGCAAAGTTGACTGGGGTTGTTCCCAATCCCAAGGAAGCAATTATTGTGGTGGTTGGTGGTGGTTAGACATCATCTCCACCATAAATGGAAAGCCTAGAAAAGGACCCGAGACAGGTCAATTCTTCTTCGCGGTTCCAGGAGTCCGATTGCGTCTGACATAAGCACACGACCATCCAGAGACTGCAGGTGTAGTCTGCTAATAAACATGCAGACGTAATGTTTTTAATGACAACTCTTGGTTTTGCTGTTGTTATTGGCTTTGGGTATATGTAGGCAATTTTTCCATTTTTGTAAAGATATCGATGGTAGAGCAAAGCTCCCGACTGTAAAGCTTTAACAAAGCCTTTGGTTCTCTGGTTATAGAATGATATTTTGAGATTTCTTGTTTAATGGCAGCCAACCTTCTCCTTTCCTTTTTCCTCTGAACCTGAAAGCTTGGGTATGGATGATCCAGTCGGGTGTTGTTGTAACTATATGAGGCATGTTTGATTGTATTAGTTCTGCAACATTTGAGGTTTACTTTGAAGTTTCTATGGTCTGAGAGGATCTCATATCTGAGACTTTTGTCCTTTCTTTCCCTCCACTTACTCACCACTATGAAAAATTTACTGGCTTAAGTTAGATCAAGACCTCGCATGTCCTTGTTGTTCCAACCCAGTTTTCTAAGTGAGTGATATTGTTCTGAGTTTACTTCCATTCGATCACCCCCTTTATAAAAAAAATCATGACATAAACTGATGGGCTTCAGGCTTACTCCTGCTGCAATCCAGGAGTGACTTCTGACGCTAACATTTCTGGCGTCGTTGTCGGGGACGAAGTTGAAAATTTTCCCTGGGATTGAATGACATCGAGCCTCTGATTCTGAAGGTGCATCAGGCATCAGATCCCTACGAGATTGCTACTATGCACCTGGAGACTCCATTGTGATGACTCCACTATGGTGAACGTGTTGTTTTAGTTGTGGCTTCCAGAGGTAGACACACGCGGTCCCATCCACAGTTGCCTCTAGCTACGCCTAAAGCTGATCCAGAGGTGATTATCAGAAAAGGAAAGGCCTCCAAAGGAGAAAATTCCACCACTGAACCAGGTATCTTGCCATCTCCTTTTGTAGAATCTTCATTTTCTTCTTCTCGGCTTCCTAGCAGACCTGTTTCTGAAGTTTCTCGTTTCCTGAATTTTGGGAGTGTTCCTGTTGAGTTTTCCCCTCCCAGTCTGGGATTGGAAGGAGAAATTCTTGTCACTCCCCTCTCCCCTGAAGTTGTACCTTGGCATAGACCCAGGACCACAGAAGACTTCCCCACTCCTAGATTTACTACCCCTCCCCTTATTACTATTGTTGCTACTGCACAGAAAGAAGCATCTACAGATTCATGCCCCTTAGCCTTCTCTCTAAATCCCCCATTGTTTCCCCTTCCACCTGGAAGCTCACTTCCAGTATCCCCTGTTCAAGCTCCTTGTCCTCTGAGTTCTCCTCCACCTAATATTCCTATGGCAGGAGAAAATCCCCCCATGACCAGAATGGAGGCTATTATAGCTGCTAGGTATGCTCCCCTTTTGTTACCTCAGCCTCTCAATGCCCTTTCGCCAGATGGCTACCTTAAGTAGCTACCCAAGTTTACAGATGAAGGGGACATAGCTACAAAAGAACACCTCGAAGATTTCTACAGTTTTACAGATGATTATGTTATCATGCATGTAGACATATGGATGAGGATTTTCATCCATAGCCTTGAGGGTGAGGCTAGAAAGTGGTTTAGGGCCCTGCCTCTTGGATTTATCGATGGGATTGAGGCTTTGGATAATTCCTTTTTGAGACAGTGGGGAGACAAAAAATACTTCATGTATTACATGACAGAGTTTGGATCTTTGAAGAGAAAGGAAAGAGAGTATGTCTTTGACTTCTCCAATAGATTCAATAAAATGCACAATAAGATCCCCACTGAGATAAATCCCTCAGAAGCCTCTGCTAAAATCACTTATGCTAGCACTTTTGATCCCGATTTCTGCCTCTTGTTGAGGGAAAGGAGAGCAACTACTCTGGCTCACATGCAAGATGCAACCATGGAAGTAGAATCTAACATATTGGTTGTTGACCGAATCAATATTAAGGCTGATAGAGACATATCCAGGAAAAGACTTGAAGCCTCCCCATCCAATTCCTCTCCCCATCCCCTTCAGACGGACGGGGTAACTAGAGTTCTAAAGTTGCTTTTGGCTAGAATGGAAAGGTGGGAGTTAGAAGGGAAGCCCCTGTACAGAAATCCCCAAAATGTTGATAACAAAGGCTTCAGGAGGCCTAGTAACAATACACCACAAGATTTTCCAAGGGAAGCAAGGAGCATAGATAGAGATGATCAAAGGATTCAAACCCCTCTCCAAAATAGCCTAGTTTCTCATGAGGAAGGAGAGGACATAGATTAGCTAGGCCCTGAAATTCACTATATTGAGGAAACTTCCCCTTTTCCCCATTTGACTCAATCTACATATGAAGAATCCCTTATGAACATTCAAATCAATGAGTTGGGAAAAGGGGAAAAGGCCAGCAACACTCCTAACAGATACCATCTCAGGTCAAAGAAGAAAGAAGGGAATTTTGATAGCCATGATCAGCCCCTCATAGTAGGAAGGTCTGCTAAACCTACAACAATCACTACTAAAGAAAAGAAAACTCAAAATACTTTGCCAACAACCAAAGAACCTATCTTTGAGGTAAGGGAACCTCCTAAGCCTCTTTCCTCCTTTAGTTTTGAGCATGAAATTCAAAAGATTAGGATTCCCATACCCCTCTCAGAACTAGTTAAAAATGAAGATTTCAAAAGGTCCCTCTCCAAACTGCTACAATCTGAGTCCCCCCAGCCTTCCACAAACTCAGTAAATATTCAAGATGAAAATCCAGCAGTCGTCCTAGGTCCCATGGTAGAAGACAGAGATGATTCATCCCCTCCCTTCTACACATCCTTGAACATACATGATAAGGTGTTGCATAATTGCCTCATGGATTCAGGAGCTTCCCACAACCTTATGCCCAAAATAGTCATGGAAGAATTGGGACTGGAAGTGACAAAGGCTTACCATGATTTTTACTCTTTTGATTCAAGGAGGGTGCAATGCCTTGGATTCATCAAAGATTTGGTGGTCTCTTTATTTCAGCTGCCAATGAAGAGTGTGGTCATGGACATTGTAGTAGTTGATGTTCCCCCCAAGTTCAGCATGTTGTTGTCAAGATCTTGGATTAAAAAACTTGGAGGAACATTGCAGATGGATCTCACATATGCCACCATTCCAGTATTTGGAGGGGAACACAGGAGGTTGTACAGAGAAGCTCAGCTGGCCTACATTGTTAGTGATGAAGCAAACCCCACCAATCATCCTATATTTGCACTAGACACTGATTTGGGGTCTAGTTTATTGCATCTCACTGACACTCCTGAAGCCCCTTTTTAAATCAGAAAGAAGCCCATATTTAATCAGGAGATACCTCCTCCAACCACCTCTATTTGGAATGTTCTTCGACGGATATTCTTCTAGTGAAGGTGTTGGCGCGGGAGTGGTTTTTGTGTCACCTTGTCAGGAAACCATATCCCTGTCATAAAAGATGGAATTTGAAACTACCAACAATGTGGTAGAATATGAAGCTCTTGTTTTGGGTTTAAGGACTGCAAAAGAGATGGGAATTGAGGAGGTAGCAGTGTTTGGAGATGCTGAGTTGATTATCCAGCAAATTAGAAATGCTTATTGGGCTAAGCATCCTCAGCTCAGGAGTTACAAAGATGAGGTGTGGGACCTGATTGATAATTTCTTCTCAGCTTTCAACATTTCTTTTATTCCAAGAGAGGAAAATACTTTGGTCGATTCCTTAGTTGTCTCAGCTAGTCTGTTCAGGATCCCTCTATCACCTAAGATCAAATATGATGTTGAGATAAGATATAGGTCATCTGTACCGGACAATATCAAGCATTGGAAGGTATTCAAAGACGAACTTGAAATCGAAAAATTTCTTCGGTCTGTTGATGAATTCTCTGCATTGCACATTGATTAGGACCCTGATCCTGAAGGTGACCCTCACCCTGAGGTATTTTTAAATAAAATTGTTGGTCACCATATTATTCATCTACCTAGCAATCACATTCTGAAGGGACTAGTACCTTTAGAAATACTATTCGATGGGAATGATGTGGAAGTAAAGGGTAGGGCTTCAAATGAAGATGTTGATACAACTGAGTGCAACATTGGCACACGGGAGGAGCCTAAGTTTGTCAAGTTGTCAAGCAGCCTGACCAAAGAACAGAGGGCCGAATATACTGAGTTATTAAAAGAATTTGTTGATGTGTTTGCATGGACCTATGAAGACCTCAAGACATATGACACATCTATCATTGAACACACGATCCCACTAAAGGAAGAGGCTAAGACATTTAGGCAGAAGCTAAGACAGATAAATCCCATGGTGTTGCCTGTCATGGAGAGAGAAGTCAAGAAGTTGTTAGATGCCCAAATTATTTTCCCCTTGAGATATTCTAAGTGGGTGGCCAATTTGGTCCCGGTGAGGAATAAAAGTGGAGAAATCAGGCTCTGTGTTGATATTAGGAACCTAAACAGGAGCTCAAAGAAAGACAACTATCTCTTGCCCAACATGGAACACATATTGTAGAGGGTAACTGGTGCATCTAGGATATCCATGATTGATGGTTTTTCTGGCTATAATCAGATATCAGTCATGCCTGAGGATAGATAAAATACAACCTTCACCACTCCTTGGGGCACATTCATGTATGCCAAAATTCCTTTTGGATTAATGAATGCGGGAGCAACATTTCAGCAAGTGTTGAAGGAAAATCTCCCTGCGGACAGGTTTATCTCCTCTTGAGATCTAGACTCTTAAATCTTAAGACAGAAAGTGCTTATCATGGTCACTGACTTCCTTTTAGATCTACACAAACTAATGCATGAGGAGGAAGGAGGCAATATGTACCTTTTATCGGCGTTTGTCCCTGCACAACCCGAGTTGAGCTCCAATCTTCCGCTCCTCGATAAGCCCTATAGACAAACGAAAGTACAACCACCTTCCTACTCTATCAAGATTAGTCCGAAATAGATCTATCTACTAA
>JASDQU010685235.1:47450-58893 GCA_032191745.1 Picea mariana | reverse complement strand
ATCCAGGCATCCTGGCCTGGGGCTAGTTGTGAACAGTTTACACTTGAGTTTGGACTTAACAAATATTTACTCTATGCTTTAGCCATCTATGAATTTTTTTATTGTCTATATTTTGTTTATCTTGATAATTGGATGACTGCTGATAGCTTTCATCTTCACATTTTATCTTTGTCAAGATAGTTTTTCCTTCATAGTTCACGATTTTATGCTTCAGTTTTATAAAAAGTAATTGATCACCCAATTCATATTATGAGGTTTAGCTCAAACATGTTGATTGAGTAAATGCAAGCTGTAACTATAGGATTTATCTTATACGTTATTACTAGCAGTCTATTATATCACTGTAATCATTTTTTCGTTCTACTGTTTTATCAATTAAATACACCAGTCAATGCACAGTTTAGCGTTTGTCCCAAACAGTGTAAAGATGCACATCATATTTCTCTCGTTGATGGATTGATGTATGATTTATGCTAACAGTTGGATGCAGACTCTTCAAAGTGATTGATAGGTTAGTCTGTTCTTCCTTTTTATTATTTGCTAGTCTATAATAGAAATCATTATATGTAGTATAATTCTTACTGTCTACATTTTTCTATTTAAATAGTAGTTTTATATTTGATCTTAGAGGTGTATATAGATCAAATGATATAAAAATAAGACAAAAAGAAATAGTGCATTCTGCTTTCTATTTTTTTTCATCAAAAGAACCATTATACATTCAATTTTTTATGAGTTCAGATTAAAACTCATTATTTGTATATCTTGTATATATGAACTAGACAAATAAGACTATCATATAAATATCGTTTAAACTATATATATATTTAGATGCACATATATACATTAGTGATTAGTGAGTTATTTCATTTCTTTTATTTATTTTTCCTTTTCCTTTAGGACCTTAGATTGGCCAACGGAGCCATTAAACCCATTAGAGTGGATCAATCCAAATGGCTTGGGTTAATTAGACAACCCCAGACCAGATTCACACATCCAATTAATGAGTGGCCATTTTCGCTCGTCAACAAATGGTGCTAGAAGGGGGGCCTAGACACTATTGATGGCACGTGAAGGTCGCAAGACTCCTCCCCCACACACCTGCTCATCTATAGTGACAAGAATCATTCTGACGACAACATTGTCTCTCAAACAACAACCACATTAAACGACAATCCACAGATTGTTGTTGAACTAGTAACACAAAACCCCACAGGGTCCGACGTTCAAGAAATTGTTCGTCAGTCACTCCTAAGGACACACAGTGCTTTGGCCTGTATCAGACAACTAGGTCGGCCATTGAACCAACCATTAGACTTCTCTGATATTAGAGATCATCTTGAAGGCACTAGTATTACACTAAACACTACTGATCCAGATCATATCCTCACTCCTGCAGCAGGAGGATCTGGTATTCCACCATCACCACCCCCATCATCTCCTTCTTCTTCAGGAGAAGAGTCATCCGATGAAGGCAACTCTTCATCTCAGCATTTGACACCACCCACACCTATGGAAAACCCAAATAATCCCTCCAACCCTTGTCTCGATCAAGATGCAGTGGCCATACCTGGACCCCAACATCCTTTGCCTAAACATCCAGAGAAATGGCTCCCTAAATTTGATCCAGAATCCAAGCAGATCATTGAGGATCATATTAAAAAATTCATGCTAGCCATTAGACTCTGAAGCGTAGAACACGAAGACGTAGTCTGTAGACTTTTTCCATATACATTTGAGGGCAATGCCTCTACCTGGTACTTCACCCAACCACCCCAGACCATTGCATCTTGGGAAAGATTCGAATCCTGTTTCCTTGAGAAATTTGGAGACGACAAATCTCCTGAAGTCCTAGTCATGGAACTCTCTAGTTTAAAGATGAACCCCAAGGAAAAAATAAAATACTTTAATCAAAGTTTCCTAACATTAAATAATTGAATCCCCATGGATTCAATGCCTGCTAAAAATCTTATCGTTGCATACTACACGAAAGCCCTACACCAAAAAATTGCAATCTGGGTTAAAAGGTCTAAGAAAACAACCTTATTAGAAGCCTTTGAGGAGGTGATTCAAATCAAGAAATATATTCTCAGCCTAAAAGACAATATTTCTAACGAATCAGAAACTACCTCATCCTCCAAGAAGAAAAACGAAATTCTTCCTAGATCCCCCCAAACCAAAACTCAATCAGACGGTTTTGATCTTGAAAGCTTACAAAAGGTCATTTAGAAGTTGTCAAATCAGGTAATAGATTTGAGAAGATCAACTGAAGAATCTTCTTCAAGCAAAGGGCCTTATAAACCCCCTTTTAGAAAACCCTTTCCCACAAACCGACCCAACATAAATTCTGAAGGCCTAAATTTAGAAAGCTTACAGTTTGCTATCCAAACAATTCTGGAAGCACATGACAACTTAGATCCTCCCGAGATTCCTGAAGACGTGGATGAACAAGAAGTAGTGGAAGAGGACGAACCCTCTCCCAACATTTTCGAGCATTTTTCGGATAGCATATTTCAAGCTAATTTCGAAATAGTGCATCCTTACAATACCAAAAGTAAAACAGTGAATAAATCTTCTTCTGAGATTGGCATTAATACACCTCAAAAACAGTCTAAACCAATTGAAACGAAACAGAATTTAGCAGCTCCAAGTTTAGAGTATGATTTGATTGAGGATCTAAAAAAACTTAGAGCTAATATTTATGTGTATGAATTGTTGAAATTTCCTTTTCTGCTGCAAAAGATGTTGCAGAACATTGCAGAAAACACCAAAAACAACAGTTTAAACAACAACAAAGTTGCATAAAACAACCATAAAACAACTCAAAAAGTCTTCGCTAAAACGACACTATAACCCGCTGATAAACGAGACCTTGCAGTAAAAATCATGGAAAATGTAGATAAAATAGTTCCAGGGGTTACAACTAAAAAACAACAAAATTCTATTGTTAATACTCACAGAAATGTCCCACCCTTTTTATTGACTTTTGAAATTTTCAATAGGAATGTACATAATTGTATGGTAGATTCAGGTGCATCATCAAACGTAATGCCTTGGTCTGTCTGCCAAAAGATCAATGCTGAAGTTCAACCTTCCAGTCTTAAGATTATTTATCTTGATCGGACCAGTGTTAAAGTAATAGGTGAATTAAAATATGTACTTATCAGATTGTCATCTAATCCTAAAGTCCATCAGATCATTGATATTATTGTTGTTGATATCCCTGAAGTATATGGCATGTTTTTAAGTAAGGATTGGTCCAAACAAATACATGGTTATTTTGCGACAGATTGGTCTCACTTGTGGCTACCCAAGAATGGAAAGCCTAACAAAATCAAGGTAAATCATGAGCATTATCTTAAGCTTATGGTAACTGATTTAAATGACCCTAATGAACCATTTACTGCTTCTTCCAATTCACCCGAAGCGTAGGGAATGGACATTTTTTTCAGAAATTTCGTCACCGAAACTTTTACCATTATTGATCCTGAACAACAGTCTGAAATTATGACATGCATGCAGTCAACAACCCTCTCTCAGTGGTCACATGCACCTGATGAAAATCAGATCTGGTCTCTTTACTTCGATGGATCTAAATCTAAGGAAGGAGCTGGTGCAGGGTGTGTGCTCATTGATCCATCAGGTAATAAAACCTTGATCGCTTGCCGGTTAGAATTTGAATGCACCAACAATATGACCGAATATGAGGCATTCCTGCAAGGACTCAGAAAAACACTAGATTTGAAGATTCAGAATTTAACAGCCTTCGGTGATTCGAAAATTTTCGTTAGACAGGTAAAAAATGATATTCACTGTTTATCTCCACACCTGAAAAGCTATCAAGCTGAGGTATGGAATTTAATGAACAAATTTTCTGCATTTAACATTAATTCTATTCCAATATTGAACAATTTTGAGGCTGATTTGTTAGCTAATGTCGCCTCTAAAAATTTTCCTGCAGAAGGCCTTTCTCCAAATGTGTTTTTCGTTGAGTTGTTGTTCAAACCATCCGTCCTGGACAACATCACGAATTGGAGAGTCTTCGATGACGATCATCAAATCATCAATTTTTTTCACATGGAAGAGACTTTCCAAGGCGCGGTTATTGATGAAGGTACCCATGACGAAAACCTTCACGATTTTACGGTAATACCGAATCCAAGATCTCTAAAGTCAACATCAGATCTGGTAAATTCTATCCCAAAATCTGTGATAAGATTAGAAAATTTTTATGATTTGCATGATAAATTCAGAAAATCAGTGAATTGTAAAATGAATAGTTCTTCCTTGACACATGAAAAAGTAAATTTAGGAACTAAATATAACCCACAATGCATCAATTTGGGGATGGGGTGTTCTGAGCAAGAAAAGACAACATTTATTAAGTTGTTTAAAGAATTTAAAGATGTCTTTGCTTGGACATACGATGATCTAAAAACCTTTGATCCTAACATCATACAACACATTATCCCCATGAAACCCCAAATCCAACCTTTTCAACAGAAGTTAAGAAAGATGCACCCAAAACTTGAACCGACAGTCAAGAAAGAACTAAACAAGCTCTTAAATGCTAAAATAATCTTCTCGGTAAGACATACTCAGTGGGTCTCTAATCTAGTCCCTATAAGGAAGAAGAGTGGTGAAATCTGACTATGTGTCGATTTTTGAAATTTAAACCAAGCATCTGATAAAGACAACTACCTTGTGCCTCCCATGGAATAAGTCCTCCAACAAGTATCCGGTTCTGAAAGATTATCGCTGTTAGATGGTTTTTCAGGGTACAACCAAGCCCTCATGTCTCCCCCAGACCAAATGAAGACTACGTTTTGTACTCCATGGGGTACTTATGATTATAGAAAGATGCCCTTTGGGATTATAAATGCCGGTGCCACTTTTCAAAGAGCGATGGATATCGCTTTCCACGATCTGATCAATCAATCTGTAGTAGTCTATCTAGATGATGTCACTATTTTTCTCAAAGAATAAAGAAAACCATTTAGCTCATCTAAGATCTGTTCTACAACAATGTTGCAAGTACGACATCTCTTTAAATCCCAAAAAAACTGTATTTGCAGTAGAATGAGGCAAACTACTTGGATTCATTATATCAAATGAAGGGATGATTATTGACCCTAAAAGGACCCAAGTCATTTCAAAACTGCCCCCGCCCTCTTCCAAAAAATCCATGCAATCTTTCTTAGGACATATAAATTTTGTTAGAATGTTTGTTCCCAGTTTTTCAGAAATGGTCAGGCCATTACAAAACTTAATAAAAAAGGATGTACAGTACAATTGGGGACTTCTAGAAAGTCAAGCCTTTGACTCAATAAAAAAATCCATAATAGAAGCTCCTTCCCTAATGAGCCCTGACTTTTCACGGGACTTCACTCTATACACCGTTTCTTTTGATCGGTCTTATGCCACTGTGCTAACCCAAAAGAATGTTGAAAACAATGAAGTCCAAATTGCCTTTATGAGCTCAGCCTTTAAGGGAGCAGAACTTAACTACCTAGCAGTAGATCAATAGGCTTATGTTGTTTTTAAAGTAGTAAAACACTTTTGATCTTATCTACTAAAATATAGGATGGAAATCATTGTCCCTTACCTAGCTGTCAGAAATTTGTTAGTACATAAAGGACTCAGTGAAAAAAGGGAAAACTAGGTCACTTCTTTACAAGAATATGACCTTGAAATCACTCCAGCACAAATTGTTAGAGGCCAAGGTTTATGTAAATTGGTTGTTGATTCAGCGACAAGACAACAGAATGAAACTGATATGTTAATTCAAGATCAGTACAATCAAAATCAGATCTATTGTGCACAAAACCTCACTAATCCTTGGTATGATGACATCAAATTTTATCTAATCCACGAATCAACTCCCCGTCACCTTGATCCAAAAAAGAGGAGATCATTGAGATTAAAATCTTCTTCTTTTCAGCTGGTAAATGGTATTTTGTTTCGCCAAAATTTTGATGGGATACTTATGCACTATCTAGAAAAAGATGAAACAGATAAAGTTTTACTGGAATTATATGCAGGGGAAGCTGGTGGGCATTTCAGTGGATACACCACTACCCACAAAGTATTAAAAGCAGGATATTACTAGCCTACTCTTTTCAAAGATGCCCATGCCTTATGCTGCAAGTGGGTGATTTGTCAAAAAGCATTTGGACGAGTACAAAAGTCAGCATTTCTGCTGCAACCTGTTTCGGTAGACTCCCCTTTTCAGCAATGGGGCCTTGATATTATAGGCCCAATCAACCCTACATCCTCGCAGCAACATAAATATATGGTCCGAAGCTGTACCATTAAAAGTGTTAAACACCAGCCAGGTAATATCCTTCCTGAATTCAAATATTATCACTCATTTCGGTATTCCTGAATGCCTAGTATTTGATAATTCTTCCTATTTGTAGTCCCTCGAAATGAGTGATTTCTCTTTAGAAAAAGGAATAAAATTAAAGTATTCTTCCAGCTATTACCCCCAAGGCAATAGTTTGGCTGAATCAACTAATAAAAACTTGATCAAGATCATCAAGATAACAGTCTCTAGAAATCATAAAAACTGGCATAATGCACTATTTAATGCAATCTGGGCTGATAGGGTAACTCCTAAAACTATTGTTGGTAATTGCCCCTTTTTCCTCGTTTACGGTAGGGAAGCGATTCTTCCACCGCATGTCCTTCTTCCATCTCTATAGTTATCACAGAAGGTGCAAGAAGAAGACTATTCTCCCTTGGAAATTTGGATTAACGCTTTGTTGAAGTTAGAGGAAGTAAGGGCTCAAGCAAAACGAAAATTGGATCAACATCAACTCATTGTCAAAAACTAGTTTGATTCCAATTCTGCCTCTGATAGAAATTTTGAGGTAGGCGATCTTGTCCTTAAATGGGACAAACCTCATGAGGGGAAATGTGAACATACTAAATTTCAAAACCTGTGGTTGGGACCATTTTTAATTGTTGAAAAACTAGGTCCCGGTTCTTTTCGCCTGCAGAATTTAGAGGGATAGTCAGACACCTTCCTGGTGAATGGCCAAGCTCTCAAAAAGTATTTCACCTGATGAATCTCCCATACACCTTTTGTAAATGTTTTTCTATTTTGGTTTCCTTGCTGTTTGTTTTTCTTTGTTGGTTTGTTTTTGTTTTCATTTCTGTTTATCGGTCTTTCTTTTTGAAACAAACATGCCTGCACCACTATCTAGCTCAGACAAAGAAAACATAATACTTCCTCTCGAAAATAGCTGTTAAAGGATTTCAGAACATCAATTGATGTATTTCTCTGAAATTGTAGCCTGGTTAAAGATGACATTTTGTTTGAAAGACATTTTCTCAGTTTCGATCTGCACTTGAAAGTATTCACGGCCATCTTTAAAAAATCTCTTTACATTGTCCATGTTCTTTAAGAGAACAACTCAACGATGTCTCCCTATTCTTGAAAATTAGTTTTATTAATGAACTATTTTTGGATCTTGATGAAGGACAACAAGAAAAATTTAAAGGCCTGTGATATATAAAGGTGTGTTAAAAACTAGAATTTTCAGCGTTACCCCGCTCTGTTGAATATCTTTAAAAACTATACCATAATGTGAATAATGTCTCAGAGAGCTGTGGGAAATGTTTGTAAACCTGTCGGGACACTGAACAGGTCTGCTAGCAGCGAGTCAATACATGCATGATGCCAAGAAAACTTCGTCAGGGTACTAAACAGGCCTGCTAGCAGCGAAGCAATGTCAGGTAAAAGAAAATTCTCAGATATAAATCTTGTTTTGGCTGTAAGTGTCCTTCGTTCTGATTTGAAATTTCTTGACAGGATACAGATGTTAGAGTGGGTTAATTGAAATCCTTGTCGAGGATATGAAATCCTTCTGGCAGCAGTGGCCCTGTCAACAATATTGGAGACATTAACTTAAACGTCGTGGCTTTCTTTTGTGAAGTTTGCCACCAGTTTTCATTTCTTTTAAAACCAAAGTTATCTTAAATTGGATTGCGTCATGATTATTTAAGATGTTCAAATAATCTTTCAATTGTTCTTCAATTCAATTTTTTTTCATATTTTTCTAACCTGAACTCGTTCATATTGCAGAGATAACTATTTCTCCCAGCATGTCTCCATTGTTGGCAGCACAACATAATTGTTAACTTTTCATATCAATTAAACGATCTATATAGCTGCCTAACTAGGGTCACGATTTTATGTTTCTCTTCATGAGAAACTTTCAAAACGACAGTTGTAAGTTTTCACTTTTCTCTATTGTCTATTCATACTTTGTTTTCATGACTGAAAGCATGAAAACTTGCGACCGTGATTACCTTTCTTTTTTAAAATATCATTAAAGGAAAATTGTTCATACAGTTTATTAATGGAGTTTTGGTTCCTTGCCATGAATATGTTACTCTCTTTGTTTCGATCCTTTCAACACCAAGCATGCTTAGAGATTGATGGTTTTATAAACAGAGGACCCCCACAATTTGATTTTTTGTGTGGTTTGGTTTGATTCTTGGCTACATTTCTTTTGCTAAACCTTTGATTTTAGATTTTCAACTTACCCAAACTTTGTGATCAAACCCACGATGCGTGCACTTATTTTTGTTTTAATGCTTTGGTCCTAGCTTGTACTAAATGAAAAGGTGGCATACGATTTACAGACAACCATCATTTCTAAGGATGGCCTTGGGCTTCGTAAAACTTCTTTGCATGCATTCCAATTAAACATCCATCTCATCGTTATGAGTTTCTACAGTGTTCACTGCTGGTGTTTCTCAGGCTCGGGGTATGGATTTGTTTTGTTTTCACAAACCCTCGCTGCATGTTATGTTTGTTTGATTGCCCTCCCATCCAGTATGTCTCCTATCATGAGAATCAAACCAAATGGTATTCAAACCCTGCTCTTATACGACGATGCCAGAGAAGATCTAGAGAGAAGCGGTTGGCTCATTTTCATTAAAAAAATTTAGGGTTTCAATTTACAAATTGCCCAGGAGTTCGCCTTCTCCTTTGAAGGGTGTAGAGATAAAGTGGGTGATGTCCAGCTTGAGATTACAGAGGATTTCCTAAGTCAAGATACAAGACTCCCTGCAAGTGGTCAGCGATGGTTCAAAAGTGCGAAAGTGGAAGAAGTTCCCTGGAGCCTTCTATTTATATCTTGGAAAATAAAGGGATGTGAAAAAGGTATGCCCATTTCTGCCCTAAAATCTCGGTGGCACGATTTACTTGCTGTGTTAAAACAGTTCGTCACTTGTGAGGGACTTTTCGGTTTCGTCTTTCTCTATCATTTGCGCCTGCTTATGGTTTTTATGGGTTTTCCCTTGAACATGTCGTATTACTTATTGAGGAGCCTTTATAAAATGGGTAAAAGATATAGAAAGAAACGAGCAGACTCTAGCCTCTTCCATCACGACCTAATTAAAATATTACTTGTGCATCAGTTAGAATTGCAGAGTGATAATTGGGACTCATTTGTAGTGAGAAATGGTTTCTCTAATCCAAATGTTGATGAGGTCGATAAGCTAGTGGTTGAAGAAACCCTAACCTACCCTACAGTGCCCCTCTCACCCATCCAGGACTGTGTCTCAGCCTCCTACAGTAAACCCTTAATCGATCCAATGGTTATTCAACAGGTCTGTGAGAAGGTTATACATCTTAATGACTGTGTTAAAAATTTAAAGAAACCTACAAGGAAAGTATCTAAAAGAAATGTTGATATAAATTTTAAGAACAAAAGGGTCAACAGACTGATTTCGAGGAGGCTTCGTAACAAGTCGAATTCTCATGCAACCTCGATCAGCATGATCGAGGTTAATGAGATTTTTGACTTTGAAATCGAAAAATTCCTCGCGGAATAAGACCCTTTGTAGTTCAAGCCATACCTTGATCAGCCCTATAACTTCGTTGACAATTTACCTCCTTGTTTGAAAAACAATCGAGAGTTTCCTAGTGTCAAGTTATGCAATGAAGCTACTATCCGTATGGAAGGCACTCTAGTCCACAATCTTGTTTGTTCTGATGCAACCGCCACACAGTCAAAGTGTGAGGTCTGTCTATCATGGATTGATAGATATTATACTGATATCCCAATTCTACAGTCATGGGTTAAGACTTTAAAAGATCAGATCGATGTTTTAACTAGCGAAAACCACAAGCTTGAATCTGTCATTCAAGGAAAAGAAAAAGATATGAAGACTATAGGTCATGTGATATTTAAAAACGTTGAGGCTGCAACAACCATTATAAATTCCAAAGTTTCCTGATACGATTTGATTTCATGGTTAGAGGTATGATCTCTTAAATTAGTATCATGTTTGATTTCATTCTTAAATTAGATTATCTTGTTTGTTGAATAAACTACATTTCATTATTAAATTAGTTTGTTTTATTAATTCAATAAAATGTGATTTCATTTACTAAGATAACTAGCTACAAAATCGCAAGATTCTGTAGCCAGTTATGTTAATTCGAATTGTGTAAATTAATGGTTGAAAATATATCTTAAATCTTTCTATTTTCCTTTTCTTTCAGGATATTCAGGGATCCATGATTTCAAAATTGATCTGAGGCACTCTTGAGACCTTCCAGTCATATCTATGATGTGTTTTGAATGAACAGAAATGAACTCTTGTTATCTTCATAGGATTTAGTAGGATCTGGGTGGTTGCATCCCCCTTTTATTTTTGTAATTAATATTTGATCTCAGAAAAAGAAACAGTTATTTTTTCTGAAGCCTTTATAAAACCATTAGTTTTTTGTAATCCAGGCATCCTAGCCTGGGGCTAGTTGTGAACAGTTTACACTCGAGTTTGGACTTTACAAATATTTACTCTATGCTTTAGCAATTTGTGAATTTTGTTATTGTCTATATTTCATTTATCTTGATAATTGGATGACTGCTGATAGCTTTCGTCTTCGCAGTTTATCTTTGTCAAGATAGTTTTTCCTTCATAGTTCACGATTTTATGCTTTAGTTTTATAAAAAGTAATTGATCACCCAATTCATATTTTGAGGTTTACCTCAAACATGTTGATTGAGTAAATGCAAGATGTAACTGTAGGATTTATCTTATACGTTATTACTAGTAGTCTATTATATCACTATAATCATTTTTGCGTTCTACTATTTTATCAATTAAATACACCAGTCAATGCATAGTTTAGCGTTTGTCCCAAACAGTGTAAAGATGCACATCAGATTTCTCTGATGGATGGATTGATGTACGATTTATGCTAACAGTTGGATGCATACTCTTCAAAGCGATTGATAGGTTAGTTTGTTCTTCGTTTTTATTATTTGCTAGTCTATAATCGAAATCATTATATGTAGAATAAATTTTACTGTCTACATTTTTCTATTTAAATAGTAGTTTTATATTTGATCTTAGAGGTGTATATAGATTAAATGATATAAAAACAAGACAAAAAGAAATAGTGCATTATGCTTTCTAT
>JASDQU010685235.1:5679-32814 GCA_032191745.1 Picea mariana | reverse complement strand
TTAACCCTTTCCATGAGAAATCTCCTCAATATATAGGAGAATATAGATTAGTTACTTGGATAGGAAATGATCCCAAGATATCTGGAATGCCAGCACTTGAATAACCATTCGAAGCCAACTCATGTTTCTAGAAGATTCGAGATTTTATCTTTTTCCTTCCTTTGGAACATGTTCGCACCCTTCTAGTTAGTTACAGTGCGAGAGGTTCGCACCCCAGCTTAATGCAGCCTGCGAGAATCAGGCATTCTCGTAGGCAGATATATAGGTAGCTTGCGAACATCCTTTAAAAGCATGATTTCTGGGAGAAGACAAATGTAACTTTTCTCAGGAAAGTGTTCTTAGTGAAGAGCTTGATTTTCCATCATCATAGCATCATCATGACATCATCACAATGACCAAAATTGTGGATAATAGAATTCCCCCCAAAGTCTGAGAGTGGAACTAGTGACAGTCAATGGACTTTGTAAGCTACATGTGTGTGTCGAGAACCAAGAGCACATCTAATTGGAAACCTGCAAACATCCAAGCATCAGCAGAATATCATGTATACCAATTCCTGAGGTAGGCCTTCCCATACTCAGATCATAGACTGATGACATCATAAACAAAGGTCATGGCCACCAATCATACACTGTGGATCCATGCAGTGATAATATAGCATAGCCTCCTGAATACACTGTGGATCTATGTGACAAATATTCAATCAAGACGACATAGCCATGAAACATACATAGTAGATCTATGTGTCACAAATTATACATACTCCATCGCAACCTAGATCACAAAGATAATATCCAGGGTCTTCAACCTTATTGCCCAAAGTACGAATCTAACCATGTGATTACATGTGTCGAAGTCGAACATGGTAGAAACCACTTGATTACTGCTCATTAATGTATACCGTTAATAAGTGCGAGAGAAATCATCATTGATGTCAATGACTCCCAAGGTACTACAGCACAATCCATCGAGTGTGAATAAATGAGCTGATGTCGAACATCCGATGGAATCTTTCGATCAGGGGTCAATGATGTAAACCCACTGTCGAAAGTGAGAAACTTGCCATTGAGGCATGCAAGCTCCAAGGTACTGAATAATTTCTAAGCCTTGATTCCGGATAATGTGCTGAAGTCGACGGAATAAGACTCGTCATAGGAGGGCCTTGATGTATCCCCCATCAGTGACACAAAATGAGTAACAGAGTTTGAAAGTGAAACAAAGTATGTGACGATTAGACTTTGGACACAGGGAAGGCCAACACGGAATGAGAGGATAACTGCAGATGGCCGACTCAAAGAGAGGTTTCAGACGGATAGCTCTTGAACATATGAATGACATGACCAATGATTTGGCAGCATTGACTCAAAGACGACACATGGAAAGACCTTGTTATCAAATCGACTAAGAGACAAATGTATTTCCCAAACCAGCTTCAAATGATAAATAGGGGGTGTCATGTTCAAGAGCGACACTTACTGCCAATTAACACAAATATGAAATATATCCCTTTCCCAAATTTTTCCCCCACCATTTCTGGCAAGTACCTCTTTATTTTTACACAAGCTTGAAGAGGATCACATATGCTTGTTGATATAAGCTCATCCTTTGGACGAGTCCCTTGGAGTATTTTTAACGAACCCTAAGAAGGAGTGGTTAAGTCCCATCATGGGTCTGTCAATGTTTGTTTAACGAGTCCAAAGATAGTAAACTCGAAGGTTTTTCAAGATTATAGAGTTTGGAAAAACACTCAAAAGAGAACTCTCTCGGTTCCTTTTTCGTATACTAGTCCAACGAGACCGAAAAAGGGTGAAACTATCGCTCGAAGAACGCATACTTCAAATACTTTAACGAGCATGAAAATAGCAAGATTGCTCGGCAATCTTTTCATGTTTAGAGAGTCTGAAAAGAGCTTAAAGATAACTTTAGGGGGGTTCCTTTTTTGTATAACCACAGCGAGCTCGGAAAAGAGATAAAACAACGCTCGATCATGTTCTCATGTTTTTCGCAAGCACAAGAACGGATAAAAGGCGCTTGAGGTTTAATGTTAAAACCATAACGAACAAACAAAATCACACCACACCAAGTAGAAATTTTGCCCATAATCATCCGTATTTGCACCTGTCAATCATTTCACTCATTTTACATCAGTGATTAGGGTTAAATAAAGAATAAACATAAAAAACCCACTTTTGGTATGGTAAAAAGTAATAAAATGAACCAAAAACAAAATTTACCATACCATTTTCACATTTTACCCTTTGAGTGGCAAAAAACCCTCTTTTTACCTCTATCTTTGGTGTCGAATTCCAGGAGTTACGGGAGACCATTCGAAGTGTCGTCAGTGATATTTTGGTAAGTGCCTCATCCCTCATCTTTTCATGGTTCAAAATTGTAGTTTCATTGATTAAAAGTCAATTTTTAAGTCAATTTTTGAACCTTATGCGCGTGGGAGAATTCTCGCAGGTGGCCCATATGAGGCCTGCGAGAATGACCCATTCTCGCAGGTGGGCCATGGGCTACCTGCAAGAAGTTCACACTGTGCGAAGCAAGTCACCTGCGAACAATGCAAAATCCAAAAAAATCTTGTAACGTTTAGCCAATTGCAATACTTTTCTCATGAAAAAGATCACTCACTATGTTTGTGTATTGTTTTTATGCAGGTTGCTAGTCACAATCATGGTTTTAGAGTGGCAGGAACGAGAGCACGAGGAGGATAATGCTAATGCGAAAAACCATCCTCCAACCATTGCTGCACTAAGAGACTGTGGTCTCTTAAAGTATTTCCGCATCCCGGGCATGAGAGCCCAAGTTCGATTGTTGGAATACTTAGTCCGAATGTGGGATCCAGACCAACAAGTCTTCATCGTGGCAGCCCATACATTGACCATCGATATCGAGGATATCTATTTCTTGACTGGGTTATCTATATGTGGATCCTATTACAGTTTGTCCGGTAGCAGAGCAGGGGGTTTAAAAATGAGTGAGTATTGTAACCAGTACTGCGTGCCCGAGGCTGAACGACAAAAAGGAAAAGTGGCAATTTGGGGAGTGACCGATTTGACTCTCCGTACCATTCTCTTTACCATTGCTCGAATGGTGGGAATTTCTTCTTCGCATATGGCTCTGCAAATCTATTTCCAGTACGCCATCGAGTGTACTGAGCCCCAGGTATTCAACTGGGCTGACGCAGTATTATGCAATCTCAAGAAACAGTTAACTAAGTGCAGGCGAGGAGGTCTGAAGCAGTTTGGTTATGGGTCTCTGTTAGTGTCCTTCTTCTTGGAGAGAGTCCCAGTATTCCGTCTACAGGCCAAGTGGGATCTTCCTGGTCCCAGAGATCCGAGGATGTTACGGTGGTGTCGGCTCATGGCCCGACATGTGGCAGGTCCCATTGTCAAATATGACAATGTTTTCTTCGACTGGTTGCAGACTCAGATGCTGATGGTGGACGACTATGCCTACGCTGGGCTGGATTTCAGAGGAGATCTAGATCTTTCACTACCTAAGGGTGCACAGTGGAGAGACCTCGGTAAGAAGCACACCAATTTTATCTTTTTTAAATGTTTTTGTATTTTTAACATATTTAAATGTTTTTGTTTTTATAGTTTTACCCGAAGACTAACACCAAATTCTTGCTGATAACATAGATGTTGGACCATACAGACCTGTTGGCAGTTCTCCTATCCAGCGGTGAGGAGAGGCAGCAGTAGCAGTTCCACATTACGCCGAGAACTATCTGACAGTGGAGCAGAACTTAGAGGGACTGATGGCAGACGTTCCAGATATGACTCTGGAGGAGATCCCATGACGCGATCAGCGTCACACTGTGGGAGTCTCTGCCTCTATGGGTAGACTGCTCCGTAGATTTGCCAGGACATTAGTGTGCTATCGTAAACATCATCCTTGATGTCACTATGTAGAAGCTATGAGCTTCAATTTTGATATTTTGGTCTTCGGACACATTTTGTAAAAACAAACTTTGATCGTTATATATATATACATGGGTTCTACCGGCTTACTTTACATTGTGTACATTTTAATGTGTTTGATTTATAAGTGATTTAAATGCCTGTCCAATACATAATTAGCTAAAGCATCTGTCAATGTATTAAGACATCTAGGAATGTGTTGATATTCAAGATAATCAAAATGTCGTTCCAAGAGGCGAATTCGCAAATATACCCTTAATAAAGTAGGACTTCGAATAGAATATACATTACTAATCTGTAATACTACCAGCTGTGAGTCAAGTCGCACAACCAAATGATGAATTCCAAGAGAGATAGCATCCACCAATAATTCAACAATGGTGCTATACTCTGTGATGTTGCTGGTTGCTCGGCCAAAACATATACCTCGTAGAGATATGAGTTCATTTGTTGGGGCATAGATTGCCCATGCAGTGGAAGCTAGGTTCCGAGTACTACGGCTAGCACCGTCGGCGAAGCCAATATAAGGTAGCGAATACTCCGACCTCTGGCAATCAAACACAACGTCACATAAGGGCAGAGACCAGATAACGTCAAAAGCAAAACTAAAGTAACACACACACTCAGTATGATACATAAAATACAAGTACTCATGCACAAATGACTTATGCATAGTACTTCTTTAAGTACAGCCCATTCCTAGGTTCACTCAAAGGCACACCATCATAATCCACCAGCTCATACGCTCCTTTTTTCAAAACTTTGCTAACAATGTAAGGCCCACGCCACATTGGTTCGAATTTCCCAGCTCCTAAGACATCTTTATCTTGTTCATATAGAAGAACAAGATATCCTTCAGAGAAGACATGAGGTTTGACATGCTTGTCATGCTGTGCCTTAACATGTTTCTTCTGGGCTTCTATTACCAGAGTAGCATCACGGCGAGTCTCGTCTAATCGCATCAAATACAACAGATGTTCCTCTTCGGCAGAAGTATTAGGTAAGAGCTCTACGGCTAGCTTCAAAGACGGGATTTCACATTCTATTGGCAGAATGGCTTCCATGCCATAAACTAATCGAAAAGGTGTAAGTCCTGTAGCAGATTTAACAGATGTCCGATATGCCCACAATGCCAAAAATAACATCATGTGACAGCTAGTTTTATGGATTCCTATCATCCGTCGAATCATAGTTATAAGAACCGTATTGATGGCTTCGACCTGGCCATTGGCCTGTGGATAATAGGGCGTTGAGCTATCATGACGAAGGCCCAACTTCTCTATAAGTTCAGACATCATATAATTCCTAAAATGACTACCGTGATCGGTAACGATAGCCTGAGGAACACCAAAACAAGTGATGACATGGTTGAAAATAAATAATGCTGCAGTCTTCCCAGTATTATCAAATGTTGGCATCGCCTCGGCCCACTTAGTAAAATAATCAGTAGCTACGATAATATAACCATGCCCCCCGACCGAGTGAGGGTGACATGTCATGAAATCAATGCCCCATTTAGCAAAAGGACCTACTGAGACTACAGGATGAAGGGGAGCAGGATGCGACCGAATCTTTTGATTATAGGTCTGGCAGGCATGACACTTCTGAACAACAGTAATGCAGTCCTTGAACAAGGAAGGCCAAAAGTAACCTGCACGTAAGATCTTCTGGGCAGTAGCATACCCAGACATATGACCACCACATGCTCCTGAATGGCAGTCATTCAAAGATTTCTCGGCTTCGTCAAAAGTCAAACAATGCCGAAAGACATAGTCAATGCCTCGACGATAAAGAGTATCCCCGAGGATAATATAATGACGTGCTTGATAACGGACGTGACTTCATTCAACACTAGACAAAGCAGGCCAAAAAGTTTGACTTTGGAGATATATAATGATATCTCCGTACCAAATATCGTCGGTACTGATAAGGAAAAGTGATTCGTCAGGTAACGAATCAACTGCTACCTTTTCCGTGGCAGTGTGGGGAAAATCACAAATTAACTCAGTAAAAACTAGGGATTTCTTCGACGTGGCATGATCGAATTCCAAATCGAACTCCTGGAGAATAAAAATCCACTTGGAGTACTTGCCCCCCAACAATTGATGTGTCAATATATGTTGCATGGGGTTATAGTGTGAAATCACTGTAGTCTTCCTGGAGAGAATATAATGACAAAAATGTTGAACTGCTTGAACAGCATCCAAAGCCAGTTTCTCAACATGTTGGTACTTGATTTCTGTGGATGATAAACATCTACTCAAGTAATAAATAACATGTTCATTGTGGTTATCATCCTCTTGAACAAGGACCATGCCGATAGTATACTCGGATGCAGCTAGATAAAGAAAGTAATTTCGACTATAATCCGAAGGGAAAAGAAGAGGAGATTTTGTGAGGGACAACTTTAAAGCTTCAAAAGCATTGTTAGCAACCTTATCCCAGACAAACTATGAACCTTTCTTTAGAAGACGTGTGAAACCGCGAGTAATCTTGGCGTAATTTGGGAAGAAATGATGAAGAAATTTCTCTTTCCCCTGCAAACTTTGTAACTGGCACAGTGAAGAAGGAGGAGGGAGATTAAGAATCGCCTCAACCTTAATAGGATCTACTCGGATCCCATGATGTGAAAAAATGAAACCAAGGAGACGGCTGGATTCTACGTAAAAGACACATTTATGAGGATTCAGGCGAATGCGATAGAAGCGACAGTGAACGAAAATCGCTCAGAGATGACTAGGGTGATCGACTTGGCATAAAGAGTGAGCCAGCAAATCATCCAAATAAAGTTGAACGATATGCTTGATATCGTGAAATACGTAAGACATAACACGTTGGAACGTTGCACCTGCATTCTTTAGACCGAAAGGAAGTTTTCTGTAGGCGAAAGTACCCCAAGGACAAATAAAAGTCGTTTTATGTTGGTCCTCAAGAGCGATATTGATTTGATTATAGCCGGAAAATCCATCCATGAGGGAAAAGATTTCACTACCGGCACAATCATCGACGATCTGGTCAACGAAAGGGGTTGGAAAATTTTCCTTTGGACAAGCTTTGTTGATATCCCTATAATCAACACAAACACGTATACTACCACCTTTCTTATCAATCGGTATGGGGTTGGAAACCCACTCTGTCAATGCCACGGGATAAATAAAACCGGCTTTAAGAAGTTTTTCAACTTCGAGTTTAATGGCTGCCGCTTTACGTGGATGGACAGGACGGAGGCGCTTCCGGACTGGTTTAGCTCCGAGGTATGTCTTAATTTCATGAACAACGATAGCAGGGTCAATACCCGGCATTTCTTCGTAACTCCAGGCAAAGATATCATGAAATTCTTTAAACAAGGAAGTATAAGTGACAATTTCCTCGGGAGAACACGAAGCTCCAATATGAACATTGTCGACTATCCCAGGTTTAACTGAAATATCAATGGGTATCATGGGAGAAATGTTACTGAGGTTCCCTTCTGCGAACACATCTCGTGTAGATTGGGGAACAGTGGATATAAAAACAATGGTCGACGGAGTCGAAATACGCTGATAATTCTCAAGAGTCTGTTGTTCCAGAAACAGAATGGAACGATGATGTCCATCATCCCAAGGGGTGTCATCTAGGACGGACATGATCATCTCATCAGTAGGGAAGATGACATGGAAAGGATCAGGAGACAACTCATCAAAAGAAGAAGTAGTAAGGGTTGTCGATTGAATGGCTTGATAAGCGGACTCAACCGGACTTAACGGCATGATGTCACCGAATTGAACATGATCTCTAGGATCAGGGACTATCCAAGGGTCGTCAGACACAGGGAGGTCATGAGGCACAAAAGATATCATATTAATAGAAGCAACTGACGGGCATGGAATATTGGGTGGTGGTGGTATGGGAAAAGTACCCATTAACGAAGAGTCTTTTAAGAGACCGACTCCAACATTCTCGTAACCCAGTGGGGTTTTATCTATGAACAACACGTTGCCAGTGCGAGTATCGGCATTAAAGAAGGCAAGTTGATCAACCGTAACCACTTTTCCTTGGTGAGGAAATCATAGGACATGGAAAAGGGTTGACACAACAGCACACATAGAATCAACCCATCTACGACCAAGTAGAAGATTGTAATCTAGGGGAGCATCGAAAAATTCCACTTCAACCTGGACGGTCTTACCTTCGAGAGTAATAGGCAATGACAGGAGAATGCCATAAGGCTTAAAACTAGAGCCATTGAAGGCTCTCAAAGTGTTTTTTGATTCGCTTAAAGGGGGAGAGCCAATGGATTTCCAACAAGAAAAAGACATTACACACGTAGAGGCCCCCTCATCAACGACAATCCGACAAATGCTCTTGTCGGCGACAACAACTTGTATTTGAAATGCAAGTTGTGGCGGTAACCTTGGAATATGGTCTTCCAAGTCAAAGACTATCAAATTCGTATCCGTAGGATCAATACCACCGATAGATTTCAAAAGAGACCTTCGCTGTGCAGGACAAGACTAAAGGACTTCAATGGCAAACATCGCTGAAGGTGCTTGGGCCAGATCTTCGACAATGCTATAGTTCTGGGCTGTATGAGCATGAGGATTCAATGAAAGTAAAAACAAAATAAAACCAAGGAGTTCCTCAATTCAAAATGAAAAATGTTCTTTCGAACCAACAAGAAAACAAGAAACACCAAACACTCAACTCTCAACCAATCCCTGGTTCTCAGCTAGTCAGACACACTCAACTCCAGAAGTCAGAGAGGATGAAAATGTCAACAAGAGCCAAGAAATGAAAGTCAAGCTACTAAGGCAAGAAAGACCTAGAAACCCTAAATCTGTTCCAGCAAGCAAACTGAAGCAAAAGACATGCAATTCAATGACCCAATAAGCCAAAAAGATGCAAATCAACTGTTCTGAGCAATTGAAAAAGTCACAGATCAATTTCCAAAATTTTCAAAAATCTTCTCGCAGGCCAGCAGTGATACACAGTGCGAGAAGATAGTGTTCTCATAGGCCACTTTGGAGCAAAGTGCAAGGGGTTCGCACTGGATTATATATGCAGAGTGCGAACTTGACTTGTTCTCGCAGGCTATCAATGGACACAGTGCGAGAATCCCTGAAGATAATGAAAAATTTGAAAATGCAATCAAAATTCAAGTTGGCTTATAGACCCAGAAGGTCTCTCAGGGTATCCTGAGGACTCAGACACTGAAAAAACAGGAGAAAAAAGGAAAATAGAGCAAATGGCCACAGAAAATTCAAAAACCATAAAGAAAAAAGGGATAGTTCCCTAGTGGAGTCACCAATTTTTTTTCAGGATAAATCCGTGAGTGCGGACACAAACCGATCTCCCTAGATCCACCTGGATCTAGAACAAAATAGGACAGAATAATACAGTTTCCCTAGATCTAGCCTATTGAATGAACTAAGAGGTGAGGATCATGGACATACCTTATGAAATCTTTCCTTAGATATCTGTTGTTCCAAGATTCGCTCCAATGCTCTTGTTCCATTCATATCACAACAGTACAAACCAATTGGAGTAAAGGCAGATTAATATATTCAATAGCTAGTCTATACATATGATCAGGGAGTTATGTAATAAAGTGACATCATCTTTATGGGAAAGGGACATATTACTGTATTGAATTAATTGAAAGTGAAACTTACAACCTGAGCCTTGATGTCGTAGGTCTCCTTTCGATGGCTCCTAGCTCTGACACACACACTTGCTCATGCATGAAGAAAATCAACCACTTGTGATGACCTTGTTGTTGTCTCTTGCTGCTGTAGCATCAATCCTCCATACAGTCTTGCACTAATTTTCTAATCAATATCTAGTTAGCTTGTTGCTTGTTTGCTTAACCCTTTCCATGAGCAATCTCCTCAATATATAGGAGAAGATAGATTAGTTACTTGGATAGGAAATGATCCCAAGATATCTGGAATGCCAGCACTTGAATAACCATTCGAAGCCAACTCATGTTTCTAGAAGATTCCCTTCTAGAAGATTCGAGATTTTATCTTTTTCCTTCCTTTGGAACATGTTCGCACCCTGCTAGTTAGTTACAGTGTGAGAGGTTCGCACCCCAGCTTAATCCAGCCTACGAGAATCAGGCATTCTCATAGGCAGATATATAGGTAGCCTGCGAACATCCTTTAAAAGCATGATTTCTGGGAGAAGACAAATGCAACTTTTCTCAGGAAATTGTTCTTAGTGAAGAGCTTGATTTTCCATCATCATATTATCATCATGACATCATCACAATGACCAAAATTGAAGATAACAAGGTCTCGCCTCCTCACCACTCGTGAAGTTGAATGACTTCCTCTTCCAACCTCCAGTGTTTGAGTTCCCGATGTCGGTAATCTCGTGACACGCATCCGCTCCCAAACGAACGGTCCATATCAAATCTCGCCAACTCGTGATCTCTGATGCCGAAGGACTATCTCCTTGCTCCCGAGGCTTATCTCCCTCGTAGCTTCTGCAGATCTGACGAATGTCGGTGACCCTGCACCAAATTTAATGGCTTAGACCTGTCTTCCTTCCCTACGCTTCTCCTGAGGCTTAACCTCCGCGCACCTTCTCCCGATCCAACGGCTAACAGGATTTCTGCTTAGATCTAACAACCAGACCTGTCCTCCCTCAGTGTGCACTCCTCTGACTACTCCTTGGGCTTGGAAACCAACGACCCAAATTCTATCGGCTGATCCAATGGCCGACATTGCTCCACCTGAGATTTGGCACTTTTTCTTCCTACACTTGGAAGAACTTACAAAGATTGAAAAGGCCTCGGCCTATGCTTCCCTCCTTTGTGAGCTCTACAACCTCACGCCTCGCTGTGCATTCTCCATGACGCTAGTCCTTCTGAGCTTGTTCTTCTTGGATCCTTAAAGGATTCCGACGTCTGCTTTCCTGCAGATTCTTCTCATGCACCAAAGTGCTATCTCTTCTGAGCTTTCGCAACCACTCGGACCCCTTGGGGAATTTCGTCTTTCTTCCTTCTCCCACAGATGGAGAACCAACTGGATGCCCTCCTAGCTATCCTTCTACTCAAGCCTCTTCTTGAGTACTTCTGGGTATTTAGCAACCCAATGAAGGTCCCTCAGTGGATTCTTCCTTCAACTCAAGAACTCAAAGAGTTCTCTCTTCTCCTGTGCCTGCTTGCACACTTTCTCAACGCCCTCCTGGCGGAGTCTCTTTGCTACAGAACATTCAGTAGTTATGTCTCCTTTATCCTGTGCCTCTATGCACCTTCTCAATGCCCTCCTGGCAGAGCTTCTCAGAATCTTTAGTGATTCTGGTCTTCTGAACTCATAGCAAAGTTCTTCTTCCAACTGCACCACTGTGCATATGCTCAATGCCCACCTGGTAGAGCTCCTACAGAATCCTCAGTGATTATGTCTGCAACTGTGTCTCAGCTACATAGCCTTGCCTCTTGAGGTGTTCAGCAACCTCAAAGGTCTTCTTCCTGAGTTGATGATTCCAGTCTTGTGCCTTAGCATGTCTTTGTCTGAAGCCGTAGCATTCAGAAGTGCATCCTCTGTGCATGGATATCAGAACCTCAATGTTCTGTCACACCCTCCTGGTGTGAAGCCTCAAAGACCTTCACCCTGAAATCAAGCACAAATCTCTGCAAACATACAACCAAAACATACATTTACAGAATAAAGGGAACACTCACAGACATGCATATATGAGAGACTAATGCAGGAAAAACTGCTCTCTGTTATATTAACAATGGAAAATGCCTATATTTTACAATGGTGTTCCTCGAGCTCTCTCTGGCTCTCTCATACAACCATCCTTACTCGTCTCTCCTTCTCCACTACTCAAAATGAGATCTGAAAATCTCTTTTACCTGAGGGCTCATTCCTCCAGATTCACCTACCCTATTCAATTACATTCAATTGCAATGAATGGGATGTCTAGTCCAGGATCGGATCTAGATCTCAGCCATTCTTTGCATTAAAGTCGATCTACCTAACGCCTGCTCAAAGGCATGGCTTTCCTGTCTCACCAGCCTAAGACATTCAATTACATTCATTTCAAATATTTAAATGAGGCTACGCCTCTCTTCAGCTTTGAATGCATGCGCGCTGATGTGGCTGGCTAGCTGGCTGCATGGAGAGATGCTCTCGCATCATACTCCACAGCTACAAAATTCATGAGCTCCTGCTCATGAGCTTCCCCTCTGAGCTGTGGGAAATCCTTCTAGATCCCAAACAAATCTTTGGAGCTGTTCATCCGCTCCCTTCTGCTGCTTCGGCTGCACTGCTGCTTTCCTTCTACCCAGATGCTCCTTGTTGGCAGTCTTTGCTGATCTCAACATCAACCTTCTGATGTCCTCTATCACTTCATCCAGCTGCTCCAATGGCTGGTCTAGTTTTTGCAGTCTTCCCAGCTGCAAAAATTTTTGGCCATTGGGCAAATCATCGTGATCTCCCACGCCTTCCTCATCCATTTCCAACTTCATCTGTTGGATGTGCATGCCCTGCACTTGTATCCTTTCCTCCAGGGCTTTCAGTTGATCCCACATATCAGCAAAGAAAATGTTCTCTGCTCCTTCTTCTTCTGCTTCTACAACCTCCTCTATTGCATTCTTTTCAGCTTTGTGGCTAAAATTGCTGAGCCATTCCTCCGAATGCTCGTCATCCCCTTCATCTGCTCCTTTGGCTGTCATCTCCAATGCTACATCTCTTTCATCTTCCTGGCTGAAAGTAATGAGCCATTCCTCAAAATGCTCATCTTCTCCATCTTCTGCTGCAAACTCCCTTGTTGCAGTCTCTTCAGCTTCAGTGCTGAATGCGTTGAGCCATTCCATCGAATGCTCATTCTCTTCTTTCATTTATGCTTCTTCTTCTGCTATCAGCTTCAGTGCTACAACTTCTTCTCTTTCAACTCCCTGGCTGAAATCATCGATTCGTTCCTCAGAACGCTCCTTCTCTTTTCTTTCTTCTACTTGGGCAGTCTGCACCATCTGCACCAATTCTTCATCTTCGACAGTCATCATCAGCGGTGACTGTTCTTCTGCTGCTACTGCACCTGCAATACAACTTCTTGCCTCCTCCTGGGCAAATGGTAGGAATACTCCAATTCCCCCAATCATCAAAAGACCATCCTGATCTTCCTCCTCTGTCAGCTGTACCTGCTGATCCAAATTCACCTTTGAGCCCACCTGCTCTGTCAGCTCTCCTGGCTGATTCCAACTCACTTTTGAGTTTATGAGACCCTCATATAGTCTCATCTACTCATCCCTGCCCACCTGGCAATATGGGATGCTTCCATTGCTTCTCTGGGAGGCTATGAGATCAACCGATCCCATCTTCATCAGCAACCACTGCTGAATGGAACTTTTCTCTGAGCCCATGAGATCTTCAGCCAATCTCAATTGTTCATCTCTGCCCTCCTGGCAGTCTTCAATGCTTCCGCTGCCCTCCTGTCAGTCTTCGAGATCCCTTAGCGATCTCTTATCATTTCCCTACTGGCAATGTGAAATTCCTTCACTGTCCTCCTGACAGTTTATGAGATCTTCAACCGACCTCATCTCGTTGCCCTCCTGGAAAACTAGAATTTCTTCTTCTGCATCCAGACTCCCTTCTTAAACTGGAATGTCCATTTTTATCTTTGAACTCATCTGAGCGATAGCCTTAATTAAACACTCATTGGTTGCATCTTATACTGGGATTTCTTCTTCTTCATGTCTAGCATCACCTTCATCTTCGGATTCACTAATATCTCCTGCATCAACGTTTCACCTTTGTCTTATCTCCATGTCCTCCATTCTGGCACAAAGATTTCGCATTCCTCTTTCCATGTCTGGATTCTGTACTGGCCTACCTCTTTCTCTGGAAAATTCCCTCTCCTCCTCTGGATTGGGTGATTGTCTACCCCTTCTCCTTGGTGGCATGGTGAATTCTCATTGTCCTCTACTATAGAAAGAAACGAAGCTTTTCTATGCTCTGATATTCAACTTGTAAAATTCCTCGATATACTCTTTCGCTGTCATCAGCTTCTGTCTTAGGTTTTGCATCCTCCTAAACATAGAAATTTGATAGTCCCTGGGAATGAATTTTGCCTTCATCTTTGCAATCATCCTATCCCAGCTCTTAATCTTCTGCTTGCCTTGGAAACATCTATCATCTTGCATTTCATCCGACCACAAATCTGCATGTCCTTTTAATCTTGTGATGGCATGTCTGACCTTCTTGTCATCTTCGATATCTTCATAATCGAAGTAAGTGTCAAGAGCTCTATCTTCAAGGAACGGTTCCGAGAGAGGTACCTTTCAGAGGAATTCATTGAGCGTCATCTCAATGAGTTCAACGCTTTATGACAGGGAGGTCATACGGTGCCCGAGTACGAGGCACGTTTTATGGAGCTTCTTTGGTATGCTCTACACCTTAACATTGAGAAGCTCAAGGTCAATCAGTTTGGGTTTGGCCTTAACAGCAGCCTGCGTGCAAAGGTTAGGATCTTGATGCCTCAAACCTTGCACGATGTTGTCCAAAAGGCCNACCTCAGTGACCGCCGCCTCAGCAACGGACACCTTATCGGGGACCACCGCACCAGTAGCAGCATCGCCCACCGCAGTAGTAGTTTAGGCCTGTTCAGCAGAACAGACCTGGATTCCAGGCCAGTGGGCCGTCATCTTCTACTTTGGGTACCAGGACTACTGGGTCGAAGAAGGGGTGTTGGACGTGTGGGGAGACAGACTACCAGCGCGACTGTCCTGTGGAGAGGACCAGAGCATCTGGATTAGTCGGACCCACTACAGTGGGAGATATGGACAAGGCCCATCGAATTCATGTGGCGGTGAATAACCGCCAGGTAGAGCACCAGTCGACTGTGCTCGAGATGACAGGTACTGTCGCTGACCAGAACCTTAGTATTTTGATAGACCCAGGTGCTACTGAGAGTTTCATTTATGGTGCAGTGCTAAAAAGGATTAAGGTAAAGGCAGTCGAACAGGACGAGTTTAGCTTCGTAGAGATGGTCTTAGGAGCCAAACAGAAGGTTGGAGGAAAGGTTACGGGCTATGCCCTTAACCTGGGAGAGTTTGTCACGAGGGTCAACTTGTACGTCACGATCTTAGGATCTTATGACGTCGTGATTGGTATGGATTGGTTGGAATTGCTTGAGGTGATACTCAACTGTAAGACGAAACGGTTGATCCTGGTTGATGATGAAGGACAGAGACGTGTGATTGTAGGACAGAACCAGGGAGTTTCCCTAAGGTTCGTCTCTTCCTTACAGTTACAGAAGAGTATGTGCAAGGGGTGCAAGCTTTATGCAATCCTTGCGCTAAACGAAAAGGGAGTGGTGAAAGGTCTAGAACACCTTTCGGTGGTGAAGGAGTTTGCAGACGTGTTTCCAGAAGAGTTAACTGGGATGCCTTCGGAAAGGGAATTAGAGTTTACCATAGACCTAAAACCAGGGACCGAACCGATAGCAAGAGCACCTTATCGGATGTCGACCCCAGAGTTGCAAGAGCTGAAAATGCAACTGAAGGAGTTGTTGGACCTAGGACTGATATGCCCTAGTGTGTCACCGTGGGCTGCACCAGTTATTTTCATACGAAAGAAGGACAGATCGTGGAGGCTTTGCATTGACTACCATCAACTGAACAAGGCTACGATCAAGAATCAGTATCCCTTACCTAGAATTGATGATCTGTTCGATTAAATGAAGGGTGCGATGGTGTTCTCCAAGATCGATTTGCGATCAGGGTATCACCAGTTACAGATCAAGGAGGATGATATCCCTAAGACCACCTTTAAGACGAGATTTGGACATTACAAGCTTATTGTTTTACTGTTTGGACTGACAAACGCCCCAGGGGTATTCATGAGTTTGATGAACGGGGTGTTCCACGAGTACTTGGACAAGTTCGTCCAAGTATTCATTGATGATATCTTGATCTACTCTCAGATGACGGAGGAACATGACGAGCACTTGCGCTTGGTACTACAGTGTCTACGAGAGCAAAAATTGTATAGGAAGTTGTCCAAATTCTCTTTTTACCAATCGAGGATTCACTACTTAGGGCATGTCATCTCCGGCGAAGGTATTGTCGTGGATCCAGCCAAGGTTGAGGCTATTATGGAATGGCCTGCATCGACAAATGTCACATAAGTGCATAGTTTTATGGGTTTATCATGATACTATCGACGGTTTGTCGAGGGATTTTCGAAGATAGCAAATCCGATCACAGAATTGCAAAAGAAAAACAAGAACTTTGTCTGGACCAAGAAATGCGTGGAAGCATTTCGGAGGCTTAAGGAGTTGTTGACGACAGTGCCGATACTAAAGGTCCCTTACATGGACGCAAACTTCTTAGTATGCACTGACGCATCCAAGGAAGGTTTAGGCAGAGTCTTGATGCAAGACAGACGAGTGATTGCTTACATTTCGAGGAAGCTGAGAAGGCATGAGGAGAAGTACGCAACGCATGATTTGGAGTTATTAGCCATCGTATATGCCTTGAAGGTTTGGAGACACTACCTTTTTGGATGAAAATTTGAATTAAGGACTGATCATTGTGGACTACAACACATTTTTACGCAAAGCGACTTGAACGCGCGACAACGACGTTGGTCGGAATTGATTAGTGAGTACGACTTCAAGATTACTTACATAAAGGGAACAGTGAACTGAGTGGCAGATGCCTTGAGTCGGAGGCCATGCATCTTTTTGGTGTTACCTCTTCAGACAAATCTACGTGAGAAGATTCTCACTTTTCAGCGTGATGATGACTGGTACAAAGAAGTCGAGGATTTTATCAGACAAAACACAATGATGGTACCACGATATGAGGGATATTCATTTGATAGAGATGGTTTAATGAGGTTTAGAGGTCGGATTTATGTACCGCCAAACGACAAGTTGAGGATGTTGATCCTGAGCGAGGCTCATAGAGAAGTTTACATGGCTCACTCGGGAGTCATGAAGATGAGGGCAGATCTTAAACCCTTATTCTTATGGAAGGGAATGAAGGCCGACATAGTCAACTTTGTGGCTAGATGTCTAGAGTGTCAGCAGGTAAAGGCTGAGCATAGACACCCGGCAGGTTTACTTCAACCACATGCCATTCTGAAATCAAAATGGGAAGTTATTTCGATGGATTTTATTGTCGGATTTCCACTGACGGCCAGGAGACACGACTTGATTTTTGTAGTAGTAGACACTCTGATGAAGAGTGCTCACTTTATTTCGGTGCGTACGACGTATCAGGAACCTGACATAGCGAGAGTTTTCATCAGTGAGATTGTGAGGTTGCATGGCATGCCTAAGAAGATTATATCCGATCGAGGATCGGTGTTTACTGGACGATTTTGGATGAGTTTTCAAGAGGCCTTGGGAACTCAACTTAACTTTAGTACTGCGTATCACCCAGATACTGACGAACAGACTGAATGAATGAAGCAAACCTTGGAAAACATGTTACGCATGTATGTGATGGACCAACAAAAGCGTTGGGAGGAATTCTTTCCTCTAGTAGAGTTCGCTTACAACAACAGTTATCAGAGCACCATAAAGATGGCGCCTTTTGAGTTTCTTCATGGGCGACCGTGTTGGACGCCCTTGAGTTGGGATTGGCTTGAGGATAGGGTCTTGGTGGGACCAGAAGCAATCCAAGAAATGGAAGAGAAAATGCAAACCATAAGACAAACGATTAAAGAAGCACAGGATCGACAGAAGAGTTATGTTGATGCACGCCGAGTCGACCGTAGTTACAAGGTCGACGATCGAGTCTTCTTACAGGTTAAACCGCATAAGAGTTCGATCAAGTTTGGAAAGGGAGATAAAATCTCTCTTAGGTTCATGGGACCTTTCTAGATTGTGGAGAGAAAGGGGCCCGTGGCCTATCGACTAGCCTTGCCTGATTCTTTGAGGCATATGCACGATGTTTTTCATGTATCTGTTTTGAGACATTATATTAGTGATCCTACAGACATGATTGACATGAGTTCCTTGTAGGTGTCGGACGAGGGAGCGCTCACAGCTGAGTCGGTCCACATCTTAGATCATTGCATTCAACAGTTATGACATTGAACGGTAGATCAGGTCAAGGTCCAGTGGGACAGTTATAGTCCGCACTCCGCGACCTGGGAGGACGCATATGATATGCGCCAGCAGTTTTCGTTTTTGTTTGATAGATAGACTTGTGATACTGTGATACTTTTATTTCAGCATTTATATTGAGAAACTTCGGGATGAATCTTAGACCAAGAGGGGGTGTATGTAACATCTCGCTCTAGCGCACTGAGAAAACTTATTATTTGAGGACACTTTCTTGCAAGTGATCTGGACTTTTCTGATGTTAAAACATTTATACTTGATGATGATGCGTTATGATAGACGACATGATGTTTTACTATTTGATGTAGACAGGTGCTATTTGACTCAATTGTATTGAGTGTGCAGGGTTTTGGACCTTGAGGATGCAGAGGCATCGGTGGAACCCCTTGGACTCCAGATTCAGTTAGGGAGTGTGTTATTTGGGTTGATTTATTTACTGTGATATTTCATTGATTTGATGATTTGATGTTGACATGTTCTGACACGATTGTCGATGATGCAATCTGACGATAGCTTGCCGACCAGACTCACATATGGAGTAAAGGAGCCACACACGATTTCCAGAGAGGTTGAGGGAGAGGGGTGGATAGCAGCCCTGCCACCACCTACTAGCACTCCCATCGTGGCTCGAATTGTAGTTTAACAATTACCTAGTTCGAGAGGATCCACGATGTCATGAGGGCAGACTGTGACAGTCGCTCACAATGATTCTAAGGGGCGTGCAATAAGGCGGGGGCCTTATTCCTTAGAACCCTTAGTCTCCCACAAGTTCACCTAGAGGAGTGTTGACTACAGGGGTTCTATATGTCTACCAATCAGTCTAGTTGGTGAGTGGCACCCTTGGAGCACGTGGTGCATCCTGAAGGGCACGTCGCGCAAAGGAAATGAACGAGGCAAGTGGCACCCTTGGAGCATGTGGTGCATCCTGAAGGGCACATCGCATTGATGTGGATGAAGGAAACAAACCTAAATATCCCTAAGACAATAACGCCTTAATAAATTCTTAAAATGACACCCGCTCCCTCGCGACTTCGCTTCTCATGAGGTCGAATAGCTTCTACGTTGACTCCCGAGTTTACGAGATCCTTAGATCTCCGACACACGTCCTCTTCAATGGATGGTTTCGATCCTTTTTCTCCTTCACCGCTTCGCATCCTCGCGACTTCGAACACCCAATGCTTGGGCCTTCAACATGCAAACCCCGAGTTTGTGAGATCTCTTGATCTCTGCCACCTGTCCTCTCAGATGGACGACTCCTATCTTCTCGCCACTTTGTCGACTCGCGTCCTCGCGCCTAGCGACTCTTGACACCAAATTCTCAACCCTTCCACTTACGAGCTCCCGAGATGCGAGGTGCCACCTGTTTGCTTTCCGAATCCTGTGGCCCCACCTCATTCTCGAGTGTCGATATCCCGAGATGACATCAGCTAGGCCCCACAACATGGATCTCTCGCCTCCTCGCCACTCATGAAGTTGAATGACTTCCTCTTCCAACCTCCAGTGCCCGATTTCCCGATGTCGGTAATCTCGTGACACGTGTCCGCTCATGACACGCGTCTTGCCAACTCATGATCACTGATGCCAAAGGACTATCTTCTTGCTCCCAAGGCTTATCTCCCTCGTAGCTTTTGCAGATTTGACGGTTGTCGACGACCGTGCACCAAATCTAACAGCTCATACCTATCTTCCTTCCCTACGCTTCTCCCGAGGCTTAACCTCCGTGCACCTTCTCCCGATCCAACAGCTAACGGGATTTCTTCTCAGATCTAATGGCCAGACTTGTCCTCCCTTAGTGTGCGCTCCTTCGACCGCTCCTTGGGCTTGGAAACCAACGACCTAGATTCTATCGGCTGATCCAATGGCCAACGTTGCTCCTCCTGAGCTTTGGTGATTTTTCTTCTTGCACTTGGAAGAACTTTCAAATATTCAAAAGGCCTCGGCCTATGATTCCCTCCTCTGCGAGCTCTACAACATCGTGCCTTGCTGTGCGTTCTCCATGACGCTATTCCTTCTGAGCTTGTTCTTCTCAGATCCTTAAAGGATTCCGACGTCTGCTTTCCTATANTTCTCATGCACCAAAGTGCTATCTCTTCTAAGCTTTCGCAACCACTCGGACCCCTTGGGGAATTTCATCTTTCTTCCTTCTCCCGCATATGGAGAACGAACTAGATGCCCTCCTGGCTATCCTTCTGTCAAGACTCTTCTTGTGTACTTCTGGGTATTCAACAACCCAATGAAGGTCCCTCAGTGGACTCTTCCTTCAACTCTAGAACTCAAAGAGTTCTCTGTTCTTCTGTGCATGCTTGCACACTTTCTCAATGCCCTCCTGGTGGAGTCTCTTTGCTACAGAACATTCAGTAGTTCTGTCTCCTTTATCCTATGCCTCTATGCACCTGCTCGATGCCCTCCTAGTAGAGATTCTCAGAATCTTCAGTGATTCTAGTCTTCTGAACTCACAACAGAGTTCTTCTTCCAACTGCACCACTATGCATATGCTCAATGCCCACCTGGAAGAGCTCCTACAGAATCCTCAGTGATTCTATATGAAACTGTGTCTCAGCTACATAGCCTTGCCTCTTGAGGTGTTTAGCAACCTCAAAGGTCTTCTTCCTGAGTTGTTGATTCCAGTCCTGTGCCTCAGCACGTCTTTTTCTGAACCCGAAGCTTTCAAAAGTGCATCCTCTATGCACAGCTATCAAAACTTCAACGTTCTGTCACACCCTCCTAGTGTGAAGCCTTAAAGACCTTCACCCTGAAATCAAACACAACTCTCTGCAAACATACAACCATAGCATACATTTACAGAATAAAGGGAACACTCATAGACATGCATATATGACATACTAATGCAGGAAAAACTGCTCTCTGTTATATTAACAATGATAAATGCCTGTATTTTACAATGGTGTTCCTCCAGGTCTCTCTAGCTCTCTCATACAACCATCCTTACTCGTCTCTCCTTCTCCACTACTCAAAATGAGATCTGAAAATCTCTTTTACCTGAGGGCTCATTCCTCCAGGTTCACCTACCCTATTCAATTACATTCAATTACAATGAATGGGCTATCTAGTCCAGGATCGGATCTAGATCTCAGCCATTCTTGGCATTAAAGCTGATCTACCTAACGCCTGCTCAAAGGCACGACTTTCCTAGCTAACCAGCCTAAGACATTCAATTACATTCATTTCAAATATTTAAATGAGGCTACGCCTCTCTTCAGCTTTGAATGCATGCGCGCTGACGTGGCTGGCTGGCTGGCTGCATGGAGAGATGCTCCTGCATTATACTCCACAGCTACAAAATTCATGAGCTCCTGCTCATGAGCTTCCCTTCTGAGCTGTGGGAAATCCTCCTGAATCCTAAACAAATCTTTGGAGTTGTTCATCTGCTCCCTTCTGCTGCTACTGCTGCTTCTACTGCGCTGCTGCTTTTGCTACTTTCCTTCTACCCAGCTGCTCCTTGCTGGAAGTCTCTGCTGATCTCAATATCAGCCTTCTGATGTCCTCTATCACTTCATCCAGCTGCTCCAATGGCTGGTCTAGTTTTTGCAGTCTCCCCCGCTGCAAAAATTTTTAGCCATTGGGAAAATCATCATGATCTCCCAGGCCTTCCTCATCCATTTCCAACTTCACCTATTGGATGTGCATGCCCTTCACTTTTATCCTTTCCTCCAGGGCTTCTAGTTGATCCCACAGATCAGCAAAGAAAATGTTGTCTGCTCCTTCTTCTTCTGCTCTGCAACCTCCTCTGTTGCATTCTTTTCAGCTTTGTGGTTGAAATTGCTGAGCCATTCCTCTGAATGCTCGTCATCCCCTTCTTCTACTCCTTTGGCTATCAGCTCCAATGCTACAGCTCTTTCAGCTTCCTGGTTCAAAGTAATGAGCCATTCGTCAGAATGCTCATCTTCTCCATCTTCTGCTGCAAACTCCCCTGTTGCAATCTCTTCAACTTCAGTGCTGAATGCGTTGAGCCATTCCATTGAATTCTCATTCTCTTCTTTCATTTCTGCTTCTTCTTCTGCTGTCGGCTTCAGTGCTACAACTTCTTCTCTTTCAACTCCCTCGCTGAAATCATCGAGTCCTTCCTCAGAACGCTCCTTCTCTTTTCTTTCTTCTGCTTGGGCAGTCTGCACCATCTGCACCAATTCTTCTTCTTCGACAGTCATCATTAGAGGTGATTGTTCTTATTCTACTGTTGCACCTGCAATACAACTTCTTGCCTCCTTCTGGGCAAATGGTAGGAATACTCCAATTCCCCCAATCATCAAAAGACCATCCTGATCTTCCTCCTCTGTCAGCTGTACCTGCTGATCCAAATTCACCTTTGAGACCACCTACTCTGTCAGCTCCCCTGGCTGATTCCAACTCACTTCTGAGTTTATGAGACCCTCAGATAGTCTCATCTGCTCATCCCTACCCACCTGAAAATATGGGATGCTTCCGTTGCTTCTCTGGCAGACTATGATATCAACCAATCCCATATTCATCAGCAACCCCTGCTGAATGGAACTCTTCTCTGAGCCCATGAGATCTTCAGTCAATCTCAATTGTTCATCTCTGCCCTCCTGGCAGTCTTCAATGCTTCCACTGCCCTCCTGGCAGTATTTGATATCCCTCAGCGATCTCTTATCATTTCCCTGCTGGCAATGTGAAATTCCTTCATTGTCCTCTTGACAATTTATGAGATCTTCTACCGACCTCATCTCGTTTCCCTCCTAGCAAATTAGAATTTTCTCTTCTGCATCCAAACTCCCTTCATAAACTGGAATGTCCATTTTTGTCTTCGAACTCATCGGAGTGATAGCCTTAATTAAACGCTCATTGGTTGCATCTTTTGCTAGGATTTCTTCTTCTTCATGTCCAGCATCACCTTCATCTTCAGATTCACTTATATCTCTTGCATCAGCATTTCACCTTTGTCTTATCTCCATGTCCTCCATTCTGGCACGAAGATTTCACATTCCTCTTTCCACGTCTGGATTCTGTACTGGCCTACCTCTTTCTATGGAAAATTCCCTCTCCTCCTCTGGATCGGGTGATTGTCTACCCCTTCTCCTTGGCGGCATGGTGAATTCTCCTTGTCCTCTGCTACAAAAAGAAAAGAAGATTTTCTATGCTCTGATATTCAACCTGTAAAATTCCTCAGTATACTCTTTCGCTGTCATTAGCTTCTGTCTCAGGTTCTGTATCCTCTTGAACAGAGAAATTTGATAGTCCCTGGGAATGAATTTCGCCTTCATCTTTGCAATCATCCTATCCCAGCTCTTAATCTTCTGCTTGCCTTGGCAATGTCTGTCAGCTTGCAGTTCATCCCACCACAAGGCTGCATGTCCTTTTAATCTTGTGACGGCATGTCTGACCTTCTTGTCATCTTCGATATATTCATAATCGAAGTAAGTGTCAAGAGCTCTATCTTCGAGGAATGGTTCCGAGAGAGGTACCTTTCAGAGGAATTCATTGAGCGTCAGCTCAATGAGTTCAACGCTTTATGACAGGGAGGTCGTACGGTGCCCGAGTACGAGGCACGTTTTATGGAGCTGCTCTGGTATGCTCCGCACCTCAACACTGAGAAGCTCAAGGTCAACCGGTTCGTGTTTGGCCTTAACGGTAGCCTACATGCAAAGGTTAGGATCTTGATGCCTCAAACCTTGCATGACGCTGTCCAAAAGGCCCTCATAGCAGAGGAGGAGCTTATCAGTGGGTGTCAGACTAAGACTCCAGCGAGACCCACAGGGCAGGGTTCATCTGGTACACCACAGCATCAGACACTAGCGAGACATATGTCGGGACATCGTGGCCTCCAGAGGGGATCCACTTTCACTACACCTCGGTGACTGTCGCCTCAGCAGCGGACACCTTATCGGGGACCACAACACCAGTAGCAACGTCGCCCGCCGCAGTAGCAGTTTAGGCCTGTTCAGCAGAACAGACCTGGATTCCAGGCCAGTGGGCCATCATCTTCTACTTCGGGTAGCAGGACTACTGGGCCGAAGAAGGGGTGTTGGACGTGTGGGGAGCCACACTACCAGCGCGACTGTCCTGTGGAGAGGACCAGAGCATCCGGATCAGCCAAACCCACTACAGTGGGAGATATGGGCAAGGCCCGTTGGATTCATGCAACGGTGAATAACCACCAGGCAGAGAACTAGTCGACTGTGGTCGAGGCGACAGGTACTTTTGTTGACCAAACCCTTAGTATTTTGATAGACCCAGGTGCTACTGAGAGTTTCATTTCTGGTGCAGCGCTAAAAAGGATTAAGGTAAAGGAATTTGAACAGGATGAGTTTAGCTTCGTAGAGATGGCCTCGAGAGCCAAACAGAAGGTTGGAGGAAAGGTTACGGGCTGTGCCCTTAACTTGGGAGAGTTTGTCACGAGGGTTAACTTGTACATCACGATCTTAGGATATTATGACATCATGATTGGTATGGATTGGTTGGAATCGCATGAGGCGATACTCAACTATAAAACGAAATGGTTGAGCTTGGTTGATGACGAAGGACAGAGATGTGTGATTGTAAGACGGAACTAGGGAGTTTCCCTGAGGTTCGTCTCTTCCTTACAGTTACGGAAGAGTATGCACAAGGGGTGAAAGCTTTACGCAATCCTCGTGCTAAATGAAAAGGGAGTGGCAGAAGGTCTAGAACACCTTCCGGTGGTGAAGGAGTTTGCGGACGTGTTTCCAGAGGAGTTACCTGGGATGCCGCTGGAAAGGGAATTAGAGTTTACCATAGACCTAAAACCAGGGACCGAACCAATAGCAAGAGCACCTTATCGGATGTCGACCCCAGAGTTGCAAGAGCTGAAAATGCAACTGAAGGAGTTGTTGGACCTAGGACTGATACGCCCTAGTGTGTCACCATGGGGCGCACCAGTTATTTTCATACAAAAGAAGGACAGATCGTGGAGGCTTTTCATTGACTACCGTCAACTGAACAAGGCTACGATCAAGAATCAGTATCCATTACCTAGAATTGATGATCTGTTCGATCAAATGAAGGGTGAGACGGTGTTCTCCAAGATCAATTTGCGATTAGGGTATCACCAATTATGGATCAAGGAGGATGACATCCCTAAGACTACCTTTAAGACGAGATTTGATCATTACGAGTTTACTGTTTTACTGTTTGGACTGACAAACACCCCAGGGATATTCATGAGTTTGATGAACGGGGTGTTCCGCGAGTACTTGGACAAGTTCGTCCAAGTATTCATTGATGATATCTTGATCTACTCTCGGACGATGGAGGAGCATGACGAGCACTTGCGCATGGTACTACAGTGTCTATGAGAGCACAAATTGTATGGGAAGTTGTCCAAATGCTCTTTTTACCAATCGAGGATTCACTACTTAGGGCATGTCATCTCTGGCGAAGGTATCGCAGTGGATCCAGCCAAGTTTGAGGCTATTATGGAATGGCCTACGTCGACGAATGTCACAGAAGTGCGTAGTTTTATGGGTTTAGCAGGATACTATCGACAGTTTGTCGAGGGATTTTCGAAGATAGCAAATCCGATCACGGAATTGCAGAAGAAAAACAAGAAGTTTGTCTGGACCGAGAAATGTGTGGAAGCATTTCGGAGGCTTAAGAAGTTGTTGACGACAGTGTCGATACTGAAGGTCCTTGACATGGACACAGACTTCTTGGTATGCACTGACGCATCCAAGGAAGGTTTAGGCGGAGTCTTGATGCAAGATGGACGAGTGATTGCTTACATTTCGAGGAAGCTGAGAAGGCATGAGGAGAACTACGCAACGCACGATTTGGAGTTATTAGCCATCGTATATGCCTTGAAGGTTTGGAGACACTACCTTTTTGGACGAAAATTTGAATTAAGGATTGATCATTGTGGACTACAACACATTTTTATGCAAAGCGACTTGAATGCGTGACAACAGCGTTGGTCGGAATTGCTTAGCGAGTACGACTTCAAGATTACTTACATAAAGGGAACAGTGAACCGAGTGGCAGATGCCTTGAGTTGGAGGCCATGCATCTTTTTGGTGTTACCTCTTCAAACAAATCTCCGTGAGAAGATTCTCACTTTACAGCGTGATGATGACTGGTACAAAGAAGTCGAGGATTTTATCAGACAAAACACAATGATGGTACCACGATATGAGGGATATTCATTTGATAGCGATGGTTTAATGAGGTTTATAGGTCAGATTTACATACCGCCAAACGACGAGTTGAGGATCTTGATCCTGATAGAGGCTCATAGAGTAGTTTACATGGCTCACCCGGGAGTCATGAAGATGAGGGTAGACCTTAAACCCTTATTCTTCTGGAAGGGAATGAAGGCCGACATAGTCAACTTTGTGGCTAGATGTCTAGAGTGTCAGCAGGTAAAGGCTGAGCATAGACACCTGACAGGTTTACTTCAACCACATGCCATTCCAAAATCAAAATGGGAAGTTATTTCGATGGATTTTATTGTTGGATTGCCACTGACGGCCAAGAGACATGACTCGATTTTTGTAGTAGTAGACACTCTGACGAAGAGTGCTCACTTTATTCCGGTGCGTACGACGTATCAGGCACTTGACATAGTGAGAGTTTTCATCAGTGAGATTGTGAGGCTGCATGGCGTGCCTAAGAAGATTATATCCGATCAAGGATCGGTGTTTACTGGACGATTTTGGACGAGTTTTCAAGAGGCCTTGGGAACTCAACTTAACTTTAGTACTGCGTATCACCCAGAGACTAACGGATAGACCGAACGAATGAACCAAACCTTGTAAGACATGTTGCGCATGTATGTGATGGACCAACAATAGTGTTGGGAGGAATTCTTGCCTCTAGTAGAGTTCGCTTACAACAACAGTTATCAGAGGACCATAAAGATGGCGCCTTTTGAGTTTCTTCGTGGGCGACCATTTCGGATGCCCTTGAGTTGGGATCGGCTTGAGGATAGGGTCCTAGTGGGACCAGAAGTGATCCAAGAAATGGAAGAGCAAATGCAAACCATAAGACAAAGGATTAAAGAAGCGCAAGATCGACAGAAGAGTTATGCTGATGCGCGCCGAGTTGACCGTAGTTACAAGGTTGGCAATCGAGTCTTCTTACAGGTTAAACCGCATAAGAGTTTGATCAAGTTTGGAAAGGGAGCTAAAATCTCTCCTAGGTTCATGGGACCTTT
>JASDQU010685234.1:3618-14695 GCA_032191745.1 Picea mariana | reverse complement strand
ATTGGTGAGCATTGCAATTGAACTCACTACAACTTCTTTGCAACTAGAGACAGATCATATTGCTAAGAATCAAGGATGGATTGTCCTAATTTTTAAACCTAAGATATTTAGTTTGGACTCAACAAAACAACTCTTGGGTATATTGCGAAGGACAAAGAACAAGGATGAACACACATGTTGTATGTGGAGAAGTGAACGTTAACAAGGATGAACACACGTGGCTTATCTCTTAGAAAAAATAAGACATGACTACTCTACGAAAAGGGAAATTACAGTGGTTGCATACAAGATCCAGACCAAAACAAAGATAATGTACATGAAAAAGATAAGCATTTATGGTATTTTCCATTGCTCTATTTATGTATAAGTAAATATAATAACTTATATGGTTGCATATGGACACATAAGGGTGCATATGGACTAATGGACCAATATGGATTGATAGACTCTTGTGATTAATAGATAGTTATACTGCTATAAATGAATGGATTATTATATTGTTATAGACTAATGGCCTTCTATGGTGTTGTGGTATATGCATGAATCTAGTTTTAGGGACTGTGACCACATATGGTAGAATATATCTTATGCATTGATGGTTGAATATATTTTATGCACTCATATGGACTTGTTATAGAAATATTTGTCATGTATAAATTTGGATGAATATTGATAGTTGATTTTGTATAGTAGGTATAACAACTTATAAGGGTTGGATGGAGAGAAAAGTCCCCATTTAAGGCAAGGAATTGCTTTGCAAGAAGGGTTGATAAATTAGAAGAATATTTCTTTTATAATTGTAATTGAGAGATTTTATATTAATAAAAAAAGACTATAACATCGTTACATAACAATCACATCTAGATCTATTTGAATGATTTCATACAATAACAAAAATACATACTATCTATCAGCATATAACAGAGCCTAAATGTATCAATTGACAACATTTTCTAGTATTTGTGAGTGGTATAGATTTTACAAAATAAAACTAAAATACTAATGACTTTATGAAACATATAAATTAGCAAAATGCATGTCAACTAGTTGCTTCTTCTATTGATGTGTTGATTGGGTCCAAGTTCGGTTTAACAATTTCCATGTCTTCAACAAGCTGATGTTTTGCATCTTCCTTTGGTTCTCCACAATTTGAATTTACAAATTGCACTTGATTCGAGGCTCCATATTGATCTCCCTTACTTAGATCAATAACCATATTACAAAGCATATTGCATTCAACCTCCAAAACAACTATTTGGTGCTTCTGTTAGACAAGTGTGCCCATGATTGTTGCTACCTGAGTGACAACCTGTTTTTCATTTTCATGAAATTTTGTTGTGGCCATCAAAATAGAGGTTCTATTAGCTTGAATGGACTCTTCATGGTTTCTTATTACATAAATGATTTCCTTCAATTCTTGATAATCCACGATGAATCTATTATAGTGGAGACTCCAAAGCACTTGTAGGTGCCCTTTTTTTCCCTTTCCCCAAAGTCCAATATTTACTGGAAGACTCCTAGGTACCTAATGAGGAATCAAACTAGGCTCAAATGTGCCCAACAAGAAACACCTAAGAAAATTCACAGAGAATTCAAAAAACAAAAGTAAACCTCAACCAGAAAAGGAAATAGGGATGCAAACATAGTTTTGAAAACCTATAACTCTCATTGAGCTCAACATCTTCTAGCCCCAAGAATCCCAAGGAGTGTTTGTTCCATTCACTAAACAAGAAATGTTGCTTTCACACTATAGAACTCTTTCCAATTTCACAGAGAATTGAGACAAAGGAAACAAGATTCCCTCAAAATAAGATAGAGAAACACCAACAAGCCTCCCAAAGTATGAATCTAAGTTGGAAAATAAAACCTCCCATGGTATGGAATAAGACAAGGGAGGGGGCTCACCAATACTCCTTAATAAGAAAACAAGTTAAAAAAATACGCCAAACATACAAAGATAACTCACTATATTATCTCGTAAACTCGATAACCATGGCCTCGACAATCACTTATCAAACCAAGAAGCCATAATCCCACCATGACAAGGGAATAGTCCTTTCATGAGTTAATAATCATGTGAAGCCAAGATCCTGTGAATGTGAAGAGGTGGCTCAAGTTGCTTCTCACAACTACCCCTGCTATACGACTGAGTATCCATGCTATGAGCCATATGATGCCTTAACTGTCTGATACATGCATTGATCCTCATGTTAAAATGATTGTGGAATATGTTTATTGTAATAATTTCCATTGATATCAATGAACCTGTCTTTTATAAGGGTGGATTGGTTAGCATATCCATATGATAATTGATTATTTTCCTAAAGCAATTGAAATAACTTGATGCTTGTAAATTTAAGCACTTCTCTTTTCTCTCATTCTAGTTCCAAGGCTAGAATATTATCAACTGAGGCTGCATTCAAGATTATTTTTCCAATATAGTCTTAGAATCACCCACCACTATCAATGATTGAATGCTATACTCATTGGATAACCTAAAGCCTTGCAATAAATCATAGGATTTCATTGTGTTGTTAAAAGGAATAACAAAACTAGAAGAAAATGTAGATTCTATTGTTCCTCCATGGCTCATAATAGCCCCTCCCACCCTAATAAATTAGAGGAATCTTGAAAATAAGTTCTAGAAAGTTAGATTTTTATGCTTATCTTTTAGACATGTTTTTTGTTTGGTATTCTAGAACTAATCGATCATGTTGTGTTGTTACAATTGTGAGGGTGACCTCAAGCAAGGAAAATAAGTGGACATAGTATAGAAAAAAACTTGAATTAAATTGTACAAAAGGACATTTTTCCTTTGTCTTTTTCGGATGTACTTGTGAAGATATTTCTATCCCAATTTTTCTATTTGGTTAGAGGATAGACCTATTGCAGAAGATGTCCCCTAGATGATGACATGTGTCTTTGGAAATATTGATGACAATATCGCCATGTTGGACAACAAGATGCTTGTACTAGGTCCTTCCTACTTTAACGAAGGCCAAGGATTGTGTCATGAAAGACAAGAAAACAATTGTCACAATTATGATGATGACCTAAAGATAGGAAAATAAATGGACATAGCAGAGTAGAAATCTGTTATGATCCAATGCCTTCAAAATGATAAAAGGTCAATGAATATAGTCCAATTCGAGGGGGAAACCTCCTTTTACAATAGTCCAATTCAGAATACTATATGATATGAGATAATATGATCCTAAGACTAGGTCTCCTTGATATATATAGGAGACAAAGGTTACAATTATAATGAAATGGTGCAATGAAGGGTTCTAGCCGACATACAAATATAACAATAAAAATGTAATAATTTAATATCTAGGGCTTAATAAGTGGTTTTATACATAACATGGGTTTTGTCCAGGGCTCAACATGCCCCTCCCCTTCAAAAAAGTGTTGTCCTCAACACTTGACTAACTATGGGTGTTTCTGCATGAATAACTCATCTTCTCATGTCGCCTCTTCCACTGGTAGGTTCTTCCATTTGACAAGGTACTCAATAATTTCTCAATTTCTTAGTTGCTTAATCCTTGTTTCAAGAATTGTTTCTAGTTCTAGTATGTTTTTCCCTTCTTCATTAATCTCTGGTAAAATAGTGTGGACTGAGATCTTGTTGTTGATTACATTCTTTAAGAAAGAAACATGGAATACTGGATGCACACGTGAAGATAGAGTAAACTCCAATTTGTAAGCCATACTTCCAATCTTTTGCAAAACCTTATAAGGGCCATAATATTTGGGTGCTAATTTATTGTCCTTCTTTTGTTGTTTTATAGGAATTTGTTTATATGGTTGTAGCCTCAGAAATATGCAATCCTCCACCTTAAATTCCCTTTCACTACAATGTTGATCGACTTGTTGTGCCATCCTATTTTATTCCATAAAAAAGTTGTCCTTCAATAGTTTGAGAACCTCTTGTTGGTGCCCTATGTGGTCCTCCACTTCTTGAATCTTTGAATTCCCTTTCAATGGTGATTTGATGGATGGAGGATGATATCCATAAAGTGTTAGGTAGCTAGAGAGGTAGTAGTGGGGGCCCATAGTGATAATAGTGGAGGCCATTCAATGTAAGGTGGACTAGGTCCACTATATTATTAAATAAGACTCACTATGGTAGTTAGATATAATAAATGGGTAGTTAGATATAATAAATGTAAGAGGACTTCTTAGAAGATTCTACTTCTAGAAGATTCCTACTCTAGAATGTTCTTAGGTGATGGTAGCACTATATAAAGAGGTTCAAGCAATGTAATGGAATATGAAGAGAAGTATTGTATTGTGAAGCGATAACTCAATAGGAGGATGCCCCCTCGAAGAGGTAAGTGAATAGGAGAGGATCCCTTCCATAATAGGATCTATTGTATGGTGTTGCCCTACCTCAAGGGTTTGATAGTAATAAATGAGATTTTTCATATTGTTCTTGTATATATGTTGTGGTGATTTTCTATTCAATATTTGGTTCTTAACAAGTGGTATCAAAGAACTTTCCCTGGTAGACATTGTGAGCAATTTTTTATTTTATTTTTGCAGATGTTAGGTAGCTAGAGAGGTAGTAGTGGGGGCCCAGAGGGCCCATAGTGATAATAGTGGAGGCCATTTAATGTAAGGTGGACTAGGTCCACTATATTATTAATAAGGCTCACTATGATAGTTAGATATAATAAATGTAATAAGACTTATTAGAAGGTTATACTTCTAGAAGATTCCTCCTCTAGAATGTTCTTAAGTGATGGTAGAACTATATAAAGAGGTTCAAGCAATGTAATGAAATATGAAGAAAAATATTGTGTTTGGAGCTGAAGCTCATTAGGAGGAAGCCCCCTCGAAAGGGAAAGTGAACAGGAGAGGATCCCTTCCATAATAGGATCCATTGTATGGTGTTTCTCTACCTCAAGGGTTTGGTAATAATAACTTGTGGTTTCTTATATCTTGCTTTGTGRATCTATTGTGTATTCAGTGTTTGTGGTGATTATATTTGTAGATCTATTCAGGTTATTAACAAGTGGTATCAAATCACTTTCCTAGGTAGAAATTATGGGMAAATATTTTTTATTTTTGTAGATTTTTTTTTGGAGAAGAAAAAAGAGGGCCRCGAAATTCTAGAAATTTTCGGTATATTTCTGTGAAAAATTTGTAGAAACARGTTGTATATCTGAGTTTMTTTCAGAAAAAMACCCAATTTGAAAAACAAAATCGTCTGAAACGGAGTCCGAGAAGTCAAGATATTGAAGTTTTAAAATTTGCAATTTTTCATGGTTTTTTAYGCGGACGGCGGCGCGATTTTTTATTTTATTTCTGTAGCAGTTGGAGGCTGAATTTGTCCAAACAAACTACAGATCTGGGTTTCTCTCACAATTTCACCCAATTTCAAAAAAAAATCAGCCGAAACGGAGTTCGGGAAGTGAAGTTATGATCATTTTAAATTCAACAGTTTTTTAGGGTTTTCCAGAAAAAGCCGTGATTTTTTGTTGTAACTTATTGTTCTATTTTTTTGGGTTTTTTCATGACGGCTGCGGGACCGAAGTGTTCATAGGGTGCTTAGATGGCTATTTCCTCTCAAACCCTCAAAGAAATTCTACAAATTACTGAAGCATTCAAATCCCAATTGTATGACACATTGGATGCTAGATTGCATGACCTTGCAGATGGTCTCAATGATAGTTTTCGTAGTATTCAAGATTCATTGGATAACATGCAGGAGAGATTTATTATGGAGGACATCAGGGATGAATATAATCAAGAAATATATGCTTGGTATGATTTTGAGGCCGATTGTGATGATTGATATATGGATAGTTGTCATTTCTGGGATGACAACCACTTTCATATTTTATTTGATGACTCTAATCCACCTTTTGTAGAGAGCATCAATGTGACAAATTGAGAGCCAATGATTATTACCAGTGTCCGTCCTGCATATTCTACAGTGGTATTATTCATTTTAGATTCTGTTACGACCCTTTTCCACTATGTGGATGGATCTTCTTATTTGGATCCACATGACAGGTGCCAGTCTTTGGAGCATCATTTTGATTTGGTTATTGGGTTCCAAAATATTCCACGGGGATTTCACATGAGCAATTGGAAATGGTACTCGAGCTTACAATGTTGGTTGGACTACTTCAGCATGGTGGCTTTCCTTTCTACATGGGACCTTGGTTCTCCAGTCTTCTTCAGCATTATGGTCCACAATTATCCATGGGACCCTGGTATATGGTTGTACATCAAACATTGAGGACAATGCTTTCATAAGGGGATGGAATGTTAGGTAGATAGAGAGGTAGTAGTGGGGGCCTAGAGGGCCCATAGTGATAATAGTGGAGACCATTCAATGTAAGGTGGACTAGGTCCACTATATTATTAAATAAGGCTCACTATGGTAGTTAGATATAATAAATGGGTAGTTAGATATAATAAATGTAAGAGGACTTCTTAGAAGGTTATACTTCTAGAAGATTCCTCCTCTAGAATGTTCTTAGGTGATGGTAGCACTATATAAAGAGGTTCAAACAATGTAATGAAATATGAAGAGAAGTATTGTATTGTGGAGCGGTAGCTCAATAAGAGAATGACCCCTCGAAGAGGCAAGTGAACAGGAGATGATCCCTTCCATAATAGGATCCTTTGTATGGTGTTTCCCTACCTCAAGGGTTTGATAGTAATAAATGAGATTTTGCATATTGCTCTTGTATATCTATTGTGGTTCTTTTGTATTCAGTCTTTGGTTCTTAACATAAAGTGACAGAAATGGGGAAAATTTTGATGAAGTATGGAAGGATGTGTTGTACCACGATTTTTCCCAACCACTTGACCCATTGTGTTTGTTTATTAGATTCAAAGCAATGAATATATCCTTCTAGACATTTATCCACAATCTCAATTTTCCTATCAGATTGAGGATGTTAAGATGAGCTGTGAGCCAAATGAGTACCCAAACAAGAAAATAATTCAATCCAAAAAATTTCAAGTGAAAATTAGATCTCTGTCACTTACAATAATCTTAGGGACTCCATGGATATTTCAAATTGTTTCCATGAATGTTGTGGCTACTGTACTTTCTCTAAAAGGATGAGAAAGAGTGAAAAAATGGGCATACTTTTTCAACTAATCCACTACTACCATGATGATGGTATTTCCTTCAGATTTGGGAAAACCTATAATAAAATGCATTGAAACTTCTTCCCAAAGTTGAATTTTTATAGATAATGGTTGTAGGAGACTTGACATCTTGATTATCTCTTCCTTATTCTATTGGTAGACCAAACATTCATACACAATATTTTGAACATCCTTTTAATACCTTCCCCCAAAACACCTTTCTTGATCTCATGGTATGTTTTAAAGAACCTTGAATGTCCTTCTATAGGAGAAGTGTGCAATTCTAGAAGGACTTTCTATTTGAGTTGGGAATTCTTACATAAATATAGGCGATCATTATACCATAGCAAATCATTCTTCCATACAAAAATTTCTAATGAATTGGGGTCCCCTTGTAGTTGTTGAATGATCTTTTTTACCCCTTGATGTTGCTTCCATTATATCCTTACTTCTTCCACCAAATCATATTGAGGAATATAAATAGCACATAGTGAGCCTTCTATTTCTTCTTCTTTCCTTGAAAGGGAATCTACTACAACATTATGTTTACCTTTTTTGTAGAAAATTTCAAAGTCATAACCTATCATATTTGTAACCCATTTTTGTTTCTCTTTTGAAGATAATTGTTTCTCCAAGAAGTACTTCAAAATATCATGATCTGTTTTTACTTTGAAGTGTCTTCCTATTAGGTAAGAGCATCATTTCTAAACTGCATGTAGGATGACCAACATTTCTTTTTCATAAATGGGTTTGAGTAAGTTTTTTCCTTTAAGTTGTCTGCTTTCTTAGGCAAGGGACTTCCTTATTGCATTATAACTGCACCAATTCCATGGCCTGAGGCATCACACTCCATGATAAATGTTTTTTTAAAGTCAAGTGTAGGATGAGAGTTGTACACATAGCCTCCTTAAGTTTTTCAAAAGCTTTGGTTGTTGCTTCAATCCAAGAAAATGCTTTCTTATTTAATAATGATGTTAGAGGTGCTACTATTTGACCATAGTTCTTGACAAACTTGCAGTAATAACATGTTAAGCCTTAGAAAAATCCCCATGTTATGTATAAAACCCCTTATTAAGCCTTAGATATTGAATTATTACATTTCTAGTGTTATATGTCTAGGTTGGCTAGAACCCTTCATTGCACTCTTTCATCATAATTGTACCCTTTGTCTCCTATATAATATTATTAACATTTCAAATCTATCTATACGTATGCAAAGTATTATCTTCCTTTATATTTTTTTTACTATCTAGTTGTGTGATTTTATTGAATGTTGCACACCATAATTGATGTCACAAGATTTATATAAGAAATTAAACAATGGACTATTTCCATATATGTTTCTATGGTTCTTAATAAGAAACGATTTCAGATTTATAAATCTACAATATAAGTTGTGCATAGAAGTCAATTTATTTCTATGGTTAATAATCAAACAACTTCAACCTACAATCATATATCATATTTTTATATGTGAATATCTACATATAATTGCATTTATTTTCTCCAAAATTATAAAAATAATTTTGGTATTAACCACAAATAACTACAAACTTGAATACAAAAACCATATTAACTTATCAATGGTTATAATTAAATTACTTGCAATCAAATACTACTTAAAAATCTAACATCTCAGGGATACTATAAATATTTCTGACAATTTATTGATGAGGGTTTGTCTCCAAAACGTCACAAGTACGATGAATCCTACAACTAGTTTTTCATTGTGTCACAACCATCGTACTTGTAACAAACCATGGTTTCATCATACGTTTGACAAAACTCTCTGTCGTCGCACAACAGATGAAAACTTCCATTGTMCAATCGACATAATTTCATCACAAATCTAGTTCTTTTCCATTGAAATTTAGTTGTAAGAGCGACCAACCTACAACAAATGTGGACCACAATTGACCAATGTCCATAACCATTATCGTCATATGTTCGTCGTATGAGTGATCAATATCCATTTCCATTTCGTCGGATTAATGAMCCACTTGTGATGAACTTGGAGCAYGATTGACCACCGTTCAAAGTTATTGTCATCGTAAGTCTGTCATACGAGCGACTATAGTTCATCACCAGATCATTGAAAGAATGACTAACATACGATGAACTTGGAGCATAATCGACCACAGTTCAGAGTCATTTTCATCGTACATCCATCGTAAGATCGAATATTCTTCATTGTATATTTTTCATACGTTTGTTGCACGCTAAAAGAACAACCAACATAATTTCACCCAAGGTTGTCGCAAGAGAGACAAGGTACCAACGCACTTGCTGTATTGCCGACGAAATTTTGGTCCTACTATCGATGAACACCTATTCGTACAATTGATGAACGCTTAGAATTTTGTCAAAGTTTCGATGCAATTTTCATTAATTAAAAAAACAATTAATACTCTCGGCGTCACATGGTCGAATTTCCCTTGGTGCTCTCGACATCAAATGGTCTCTCGTGTGAAGATGGTATGAATGTAATAGGTTGTTAGTTAAATTTTCGGTAATATATAAACAATATAAACTTTTGAACTTGTAAGAACATAGAAAAAAAACTATTTCATTTTGTAAATTTTAAGGAGAAGTCACCACATGTTGTTATTTTATTAACCCAATTGCTGCAACATATCGTGATGCTACAACATGATGAAAACTGATGCATAAATCCCATTGCTGCAACACGATCACAATTGACGTATAAATCCAGTTGCTGCAACACATTGCGATGTTGCAACATGATCATAATTAATGCATAAATCCACTTACTGCAACACATCACGATGTTACAACATGATCATAACTCATGAAAAAATCTAGTTGCCACAACACATCATGATCATGATACAACACGATCATAACTGACACAAAAGTCCAATTGCTACAAAAAATCATGATGTTGCAACACGATCATAACTAACGTAGAAATCAAGTTGCTGCAACACATCGAGATGCTCCAACATGATCATAATTGACATAGAAATCTAGTTGCTATGACACACCGTGATGCTACAACATGATCATAACTGACGTAGAAATCCAGTTGCTGCAACACATTGCGATGTTTCAATGAGATCATAACTGCAAAAATTCAATTGTTGCAACACGATCATAGTTGACGAAGAAATTCAGTTGTTGCAACACAATCATAACTGATGTAGAAATACAATTACTGCAACACATCACATTGTTGCAACATGATAATAACTGACACAGAAATCCAGTTGCTACAACATGATCATAACTAACGCAAAAATCGAGTTGTTGCAACACACCACGATGCTACAACATGATCATAACTAACATAGAAATCCAATTGCTACAACACGATCATAAATGATGCAAAAATCCAGTTGCTGCAACATGATTATAATTGACACAAAAATCCAATTACTGCAACACCTTGTGGTGTTGCAACACGATCATAACTGACACATAAATCCAATTAATTCAACACACCGTAATGCTACAACATGATCATAACTGACGCCGAAATCCGGTTGCTGCAACATGATCATAACTTATGCAGAAATTCAGTTGCTGCAACATGATCATAACTGACGCATAAATCTAATTGCTAYAAAACGATCATAACTTATGTATAAATCCAGTTGCTGCAACACATCGTGATGCTGCAACATGATCATAACTGACATAGGAATTGTGATGCTGCAACACAATAAAAATTGACATAGAAATTCAATTTCTACAACACATCATGATGCTACAACACCCAAAAAATATTTAAGAAAGGGAATGACTGTTGCAACACCCCAGATGCTTACGATGTTTCCACATCTCCCTACATAGTGACACTTGGAGACGTGGGGTACTTTGTATGAAGAACACAACACCGGGATGATTGATCATTAGTGTGATCACCAATGACATGACATGAGTTGCTAGTGCAACAAGCCACCTCATGACAAAATGCCAACCCATGTGAATGAGATATACAATA